>JANFPS010000417.1:0-15679 GCA_024703675.1 Drosophila nebulosa
TTCCTTTTAACTTTTCGGTCAAAATTTCCAAATTTGGGCATTTAAAAAAAAATTTTTATTGACCACTTTTCAATTTTATTTAAAACCCCCCGCAATTTTCCCCCCCTTTTAGAAAAAGGAATTTTAAAAAAATTTAGGTTCTCATTTTCCCCGCTTTTCCCAAAGGGACATTTAAAAAACAAAATTTATTTGTAAATTCCCGTTTTCTTCATTTTTCCAAACCCGAAAAATTTTTCCCCTTTTGAAAAATCTGTTTGTAAAAAACAGTTTTTCCTTTTTTTCCGGCCCAATTTGCCATTTGGGGGAAAGAAAATTAAAAACAATTTTCGTTAGTGCCATACTTTAAAACCTTTTCATTAAAACTAAAAAATCAAATTTTTTTCATTTTTTTTTTTTTTTTTTTTTTTTTTTTTTTTTTTTTTTTTTTTTTTTTTTTTTTTTTTTTTTTTTTTTTTTTTTTTTTTTTCGAGAAAAACGTGAATTTTTAAAATTCAGTTTTTCTCAACTTTTCCGTGCTCTAACTTTGCAAATATGGGGGCGATTTAAAAAAGCAATGTTTCAGTTAGTACTCATCCCGTTTTCTTACATTTGTCATTCAAACCCCGAAAACTAATTTTGAACCCACTTTTTCGAGGAAAATGTGAATTTGTTTAAAAAATTCAGTTTTCTCAACCCTTTTTCCGTGCTCTAACTTTGCCAATATTGGGACGATTTTAAAAAAACAATGTTCAGTTAGTAGCTCATCCAGTTTCTTACATTTGTCATCAACCTCAGAAAACATCATTTTGAACCCACTTTTCGAGAAAATCGTGAATTTGTAAAATTCAGTTTTCTCAACCTTTTCCGTGCTCTAATTTTGCCAATATTGGGACGATTTGAAAAAGCAATGTTTCAGTTAGTAGCTCATACAACTGTTCACTTACTTTTGTCATTCAAACCTAGAAAACTCATTTTGAACCCACTTTTCGAGGAAATCGTGAATTTGTAAAATTTCAGTTTTCTCAACTTTTCCGTGCTCTAACTTTGCCAACATTGTGACGATTTGAAAAAGCAATGTATCAGTTAGTAACTCATCCAGTTTTCTTACATTTGTCATCCAAACCTAGAAAACTCATTTTGAACCCACTTTTCGAGAAAATCGTGAATTTGTAAAAATTCAGTTTTCTCAACTTTTCCGTGCTCTAACTTAGCCAATATTGGGCGATTTTAAAAAACATGTCTCAGTTAGTAGCTCATCCGTTTTTTTCATTTGCATCAACCGTTTTAAAAAAACAATGTTTCCGTTAGTAGCGCATCCATTTTACTTACTTTTGCATTCAAACCCAGAAAACTCATTTTAAAAAAAAACCCCTTTTCGAGGAAATCGGAATTTTTAAAAAATTTAGTTTCCACCTCTTCCTGCTCTAACTTAGCCAATATTGGGACGATTAAAAGCAATGTTTTAGTTAGTACCATCCAGTTTACTTACTTTTGTCATTCAAACCTGAAACTCATTTTTTAACCCTTTTCGAGAAAATCGTAATTTTTAAAAAATTCAGTTTTCCTTAACTTTTCCGTGCTCTTACTTTTTCCAATATTGGGAGATTTAAAAAAGCAATGTTTTGTTAGTTGCTTATACAGTTTTCTTCTTTTTTTCATCAAACCCGAAAACTCATTTTGAACCCACTTTTTTGAGAAAATCTGAAATTTGTCAAATTCAGTTTTCTAACTTTTTCCGGGGGGGCTCACTTTGCCAATATTGGGACGATTTAAAAAAACAAAGTTTCAGTATTTGCTCACCATTTACTTACATTTGTCATTCAAACCTAGAAAACTCATTTTGAACCCACTTTTCGAGAAAAAACGGGAATTTGAAAAAAATTCAGTTTCTAACTTTTCCGTGTCTCCTTTTGGCCAAAATTGGGACCCATTTAAAAAAAGCATTTTCGTTAGTGCTCATACAGTTTACTTACTTTTGTCATTCAAAACCCAGAAAAATATTTTGAACCCACTTTTTTCGAGAAAATCTTGAATTTGGAAAAAAATTCATTTTTCAACTTTTTTCCGGGCTCTAATTGGAAAATTTGGGACGATTTAAAAAAAACAAAGTTTCAGTTAGTAGGCTCCCGTTTTCTTACTTTTTCATTCAAAAAATAGAAAAATCTTTTGAACCCCAAATTTTTGAGAAAATTGAATTTGTAAAAATTCGTTTTTTAACGTTTCCGTCTCTAACTTTGCCCCAAAATTGGGACATTTAAAAAAAAAATGTTTGCAATAGAAAAAAACCCTTTTGAACCCCTTTTTGAGAAAATCGTGAATTTGTAAAAAATTTGTTCTCTCACCTTTTCCGTGCTCTAACTTTGCCAATATTTGGGGCGATTTAAAACAATGTCTCAGTTAGTAGCTCATCCATTTTCTTACATTTGTCATTCAAAACCCCGAAAAAAACATTTTTATCCCACTTTTTTGGAAAATCGTGAATTTGTAAAATTCAGTATTCTAATTTTTCCCGGGTTAACTTGGCCAATATTGGGACGATTTAAAAACCCGCAATGTTTCAGTTTAGCTCATCCGTTTACTTTCTTTGTCATTCAAAACCCCGAAAAAATCATTTTGAACCCACTTTTTTTTGAAAAATCGTGGGGAAATTTTTAAAAATTTCAGTTTTCTCACTTTTCCGTGCTTAAACGATGCCAATATTGGGACATTTTAAAAAAACAATGTTTCAAATTTTTAGAGCATCCGTTTTCTGACTTTTGTCATTCAAGCCCAGAAAACCCCCTTTTTAAACCCCTTTTTTAGAAAATCGTGAAAATTTTTAAAAATTTTAGTTTTTTTCAACTTTTCCGTGCTCTACTTTGCCAATTTGGGACATTTTAAAAAAAAAAATGTTTCAGTTATACGCATCCCGTTTACTTAAATTTTGTCATTTTAAACCCAAAAACTCATTTTGAACCCACTTTTTTGAGGAAATCGTGAATTTGAAAATTTCAGTTTTCTCAATTTTTCCCTGTCAAATTTGCCCAATATTGGGACGATTTAAAAAAGCAAGTTTTATTATAGCCATCCATTTTCTTAATTTGTCATTTAAACCCCGAAAACTAATTTTAAACCCATTTTGGAAAATCGGGAATTTTGTAAAAATTCAGGTTTCTCATCTTTTCCGTCTCTTACTTGCCATATTGGGACGTTTAAAAAAACAAAGTCTCAGTTAGTAGCTCATCCAGTTTTCTTATATTGCACTCAAAACCCCGAAAACTCATTTTTAAACCCCCTTTTCGGAAAATCGTGAAATTTGTCAAATTCATTTTTTAAATTTTTCCCTGCTCTAACTTTGCCAAAATTGGACATTTAAAAAAAACAATGTCTCGTTATAGCTCATCCGTTTTCTTACATTTGTCACTCACTCGATTTAAAAAAACAAAAGTTTCAGTTAGTAGCGCATCCTTTTTTTCTTTTTCATTCAAACCTAAAAACCATTTTGAACCCACTTTTCGAGGAAATTTGTGAATTTGTAAAAAAATTTAGTATTTTCACCTCTTCCGTGCTCTAACTTAGCCAAAAATTGGGCGATTTAAGAAAACAATTTTCAGTTGAGTCTCCAGTTTTCCCTTTCTTTTGTATTAAAACCCAAAAACTCATTTTAACCCCCTTTTCGAAAAAAAAATTTTTTTTAAAATTCAGTTTTCTTAACTTTTTTCCCTGCTCCCTTTCTTTCCAATATTGGGACGATTTAAAAAAGCAATGTTTTAGTTATTTTCTTATACATTTACTTACTTTTGTCTTCAAACCCAGAAAACTCATTTTGAACCCACTTTTCGAGAAAATGTGAATTTGTCAAAATTTGTTTTTCTCCTTTTCCGTGCTCTAACTTTGCCAAAATTGGGACGATTTAAAAAATCAATGTTTCAGTTAGTAGGGCATCCAGTTTACTTACATTTGTCATTCAAACCTAGAAAACTCATTTTGAACCCACTTTTCGAGAAAATCGTGAATTTGTAAAAATTCAGTTTTCTCAACTTTTCCGTGCTCTAACTTTGCCAATATTGGGACGATTTAAAATAGCAATGTTTCAGTTAGTAGCTCATCCAGATTACTTACATCTGTCATTTAAACCCAGAAAATTCATTTTGATCCCACTTTTCGAGAAAATCGTGAATTTGTAAAAATTCAGTTTTCTCAACTTTTCCGTGCTCTAACTTTGCCAATATTGGCACGATTTAAAAAAGCAATGTTTTGAGTTAGTAGCGCATCCAGTTTACTTACATTTGTCATTCAAACCTAGAAAACTCATTTTGAACCCACTTTTCGAGGAAATCGTGAATTTGTAAAATTTCAGTTTTCTCAACTTTTCCGTGCTCTAACTTTGCCAATATTGGGACGATTTAAAAAAGCAATGTTTCAGTTAGTAGCTCATCCTGTTTTCTTACATTTGTCATTCAAACCCCGAAAACTAATTTTGAACCCACTTTTCGAGAAAATCGTGAATTTGTAAAAATTCAGGTTTCTCAACTTTTCCGTGCTCTAACTTAGCCAATATTGGGACGATTTAAAAAAGCAATGTCTCAGTTAGTAGCTCATCCAGTTTTCTTACATTTGTCACTCAACTCGTTTTAAAAAAGCAATGTTTCAGTTAGTAGCGCATCCAGTTTACTTACTTTTGTCATTCAAACCTAGAAAACTCATTTTAAACCCACTTTTCGAGGAAATCGTGAATTTGTAAAAATTCAGTATTCTCACCTCTTCCGTGCTCTAACTTAGCCAATATTGGGACGATTTAAGAAAGCAATGTTTCAGTTAGTAGCGCATCCAGTTTACTTACTTTTGTCATTAAACCCAGAAAACTCATTTTGAACCCACTTTTCGAGAAAATCGTAAATTTGTAAAAATTCAGTTTTCTTAACTTTTCCGTGCTCTTACTTTGCCAATATTGGGACGATTTAAAAAAGCAATGTTTTAGTTAGTTGCTTATACAGTTTACTTACTTTTGTCATTCAAACCCAGAAAACTCATTTTGAACCCACTTTTCGAGAAAATCGTGAATTTGTCAAAATTCAGTTTTCTCACCTTTTCCGTGCTCTAACTTTGCCAATATTGGGACGATTTAAAAAAGCAATGTTTCAGTTAGTAGCTCATCCAGTTTACTTACATTTGTCATTCAAACCTAGAAAACTCATTTTGAACCCACTTTTCGAGAAAATCGTGAATTTGTAAAAATTCAGTATTCTCAACTTTTCCGTGCTCTAACTTTGCCAATATTGGGACGATTTAAAAAAAGCAATGTTTCAGTTAGTAGCGCATCCAGTTTACTTACTTTTGTCATTCAAACCTAGAAAACTCATTTTGAACCCACTTTTTGAGGAAATCGTGAATTTGTAAAAATTCAGTATTCTCACCTCTTCCGTGCTCTAACTTAGCCAATATTGGGACATTTAAGAAAGCAATGTTCAGTTAGTAGCGCATCCAGTTTTACTTACTTTTGTCATTAAACCCAGAAAACTCATTTTGAACCCACTTTTCGAGAAAATCGTAAATTTGTAAAAATTCAGTTTTCTTAACTTTTCCGTGCTCTTACTTTGCCAATATTGGGACGATTTAAAAAGCAATGTTTTTAGTTAGTTGCTTATACAGTTTACTTACTTTTGTCATTCAAACCCAGAAAACTCATTTTGAACCCACTTTTCGGAAAATCGTGAATTTGTCAAATTCAGTTTTCTCAACTTTTCCGTGCTCTAACTTTGCCAATATTGGGACGATTTTAAAAAAGCAATGTTTCAGTTAGTAGCTCATCCAGTTTACTTACATTTGTCGTTCAAACCTAGAAAACTCATTTTGAACCCACTTTTCGAGAAAATCGTGAATTTGTAAAAATTCAGTATTCCTCAACTTTTTTCCCTGCTCTAACTTTGCCAATATTGGCACGATTTAAAAAAGCAATGTTTCAGTAAGTAGCTCATACAGTTTACTTACTTTTGTCATTCAAACCTAGAAAACTCATTTTGAAACCACTTTTCGAGAAAATCGTGAATTTGTAAAAATTCAGTATTTTCAACTTTTCCGTGCTCTAACTTTTGGCAATATTGGGATGATTCAAAAAAGCAATGTTTCAGTTAGTAGCTCATCCAGTTTACTTACATTTGTCATTCAAACCTAGAAAACTAATTCTGAACCCACTTTTCGAGAAAATCGTGAATTTGTAAAAATTCAGTTCTCTCACCTTTTCCGTGCTCTAACTTAGCCAATATTGGGACGATTTAAAAAGCAATGTCTCAGTTAGTAGCTCATCCAGTTTTCTTACATTTGTCATTCAAACCCAGAAAACTCATTTTGATCCCACTTTTCGAGAAAATCGTGAATTTGTAAAAATTCAGTATTCTAAACGTTTCCGTGCTCTAACTTTGCCAATATTGGCACGATTTTAAAAAGCAATGTTTCAGTTAGTAGCGCATCCAGTTTACTTACTTTTGTCATTCAAACATAGAAAACTCATTTTGAACCCAATTTTCGAGAAAATAGTGAATTTGTAAAAATTCAGTTTTCTTAACGTTTCCGTGCTCTAACTTTGCCAATATTGGGACGATTTAAAAAAGCAATGTTTGCAATAGAAAACTCATTTTGAACCCACTTTTCGAGAAAATCGTGAATTTGTAAAAATTCAGTTCTCTCACCTTTTCCGTGCTCTAACTTAGCCAATATTGGGACGATTTAAAAAGCAATGTTTCAGTTAAAAGCGCATCCAGTTTACTTACTTTTGTCATTCAAACCTAGAAAACTAATTTTGAACCCACTTTTTGAGAAAATCGTGAATTTGTAAAAATTCAGTTTTCTCAACTATTCCGTGCTCTAACCCAATATTGGGACGATTTAAAAAAGTAATGTTTCAGTTAGTAGCTCATCCAGTTTACCTTCATTTGTCATTCAAACCTAAAAAACTCATTTTGAACCCACTTTTCGAGAAAATCGTGAATTTGTAAAAATTCAGTATTCTCAACTTTTTCCGTGCTCTAACTTTGCCAATATTGGGACGATTTAAAAAAGCAATGTTTCAGTTAGTAGCGCATCCAGTTTACTTACTTTTGTCATTCAAACCTAGAAAACTTATTTTAAACCCACTTTTCGAGAAAATCGTGAATTTGTAAAAATTCAGTTTTCTCAACTTTTCCGTGCTCTAACTTTGCCAATATTGGGACGATTTAAAAAAGTAATGTTTCAGTTAGTAGCGGGATCCAGTTTTACTTACTTTTGTCATTCAAACCCAGAAAACTCATTTTGAACCCACTTTTCGAGGAAATCGTGAATATGTAAAAATTTAGTATTCTCAACTTTTCCGTGCTCTAACTTTGCCAATATTGGGACGATTTAAAAAAGCAATGTTTCAGTTAAAAGCGCATCCAGTTTACTTACATTTGTCATTCAATCCTAGAAAACTCATTTTGAACCCACTTTTCGAGAAAATCGTGAATTTGTAAAAATTCAGTTTTCTCAACTTTTCCGTGCTCTAACTTTGCCAATATTGGGACGATTTAAAAAAGTAATGTTTCAGTTAGTAGCGCATCCAGTTTACTTTCTTTTGTCATTCAAACCCAGAAAACTCATTTTGAACCCACTTTTCGAGGAAATCGTGAATATGTAAAAATTTAGTATTCTCAACTTTTCCGTGCTCTAACTTTGCCAATATTGGGACGATTTAAAAAAGCAATGTTTCAGTTAGTAGCTCATCCAGTTTACTTACATTTGTCATTCAAACCTAGAAAACTAATTCTGAACCCACTTTTCGAGAAAATCGTGAATTTGTAAAAATTCAGTTCTCTCACCTTTTCCGTGCTCTAACTTAGCCCAAAATTGGGACGATTTAAAAAGCAATGTCTCAGTTAGTAGCTCATCCAGTTTTCTTACATTTGTCATTCAAACCCAGAAAACCCATTTTGATCCCACTTTTCGAGAAAATCGTGAATTTGTAAAAATTCAGTATTCTCAACTTTTCCGTGCTCTAACTTGGCCAATATTGGGACGATTTAAAAAAGCAATGTTTCAGTTAGTAGCTCATCCAGTTTACTTACATTTGTCATTCAAACCCAGAAAA
Source organism: Drosophila nebulosa (assembly GCA_024703675.1). NCBI lineage: Eukaryota > Metazoa > Arthropoda > Insecta > Diptera > Drosophilidae > Drosophila > Drosophila nebulosa. Next base: position 8,063 of record JANFPS010000417.1, read on the forward strand.
CTCAATTTTAACCCACTTTTCGAGAAAATCGTGAATTTGTAAAAATTCAGTTTTCTCAACTTTTCCGTGCTCTAACTTTGCCAATATTGGGACGATTTAAATAAGCAATGTTTAGTTAGTAGCCATCCCGTTTTTTTTACATTTGTCATTCAAACCTAGAAAACTCATTTTGAACCCACTTTTCGAGAAAATCGTGAATTTGTAAAAATTCAGTTTCCTCAACTTTTCCGTGCTCTAACTTTGCCAATATGGGACGATTTTAAAAAAGCAATGTTTCAGTTAAAAGCCATCCAGTTTTCTTACTTTGTCATTCAAACCCGAAAACTAATTTTGAACCCACTTTTGAGAAAATCGTGAATTTGTAAAAATTCAGTTTTTCTCAACCTTTTCCGTGCTCTAACACCCCAAAATTGGGACGATTTAAAAAAGAATGTTTCAGTTAGTAGCTCATCCAGTTTCCCTTCATTTTCATTTAAACCCAAAAACTCATTTTGAACCCCCCTTTTCGAGAAATCGTGAATTTGTAAAAATTCAGTTTTCTCAACTTTTCCGTGCTCTAACTTTGCCAATATTTTGGGGCGACTTAAAAAAGCAATGTTTCAGTTAGTAGCACATCCCCGTTTACTTACTTTTGTCATTCAAACCCAGAAAACTCATTTTTGAACCCCCTTTTCGAGAAAATCGTGAATTTGTAAAAATTCAGTTTTCTAAACGTTTCCGTGCTCTACTTTGCCAATATTGGGACGATTTAAAAAGCAATGTTTCAGTTAGTAGCGCATCCAGTTTACTTACTTTTTTCATTCAAACCCAGAAAACTCATTTTGAACCCACTTTTCGAGAAAATCGTGAATTTGTAAAAATTCAGTTTTCTAAACGTTTCCCCTGCTCTAACTTTGCCAATATTGGCACGATTTTTAAAAAGCAATGTTTCAGTTAGTAGCATCCATTTTACTTCTTTTGTCATTCAAACCATAGAAAACTCTTTTGAACCCAAATTTTTGAGAAAATAGTGAATTTTTAAAAATTCAGTTTTCTTAACGTTTCCGGGGCTCTAACTTTGCCAATATTGGGGCGTTTAAAAAAGCAATGTTTTGCAATAAAAACTCATTTTGAACCCACTTTTCGAGAAAATCGGGGGAATTTTGTAAAAATTGAATATTCCAACTTTTCCGGTGCTCTAACTTTGCCAATATTGGGACGATTTTAAAAAGCCATGTTTCAGTTTAGTAGCTCATCCAGTTTACTTACTTTTGTCATTCAAATCTAGAAAACTCATTTTGAACCCACCTTTCGAGGAAATCGTGAATCTGTAATAATTCAGTTTTCTCAACTTTTCCGTGCTCTAACTTTGCCAATATTGGGACGATTTAAAAAAGCAATGTTTTTAGTTAAAAGCGCATCTAGTTTTACTTACTTATGTCATTCAACCTAGAAAACTCATTTTGAACCCACTTTCGAGAAAATCGTGAATTTGTAAAAAAATTCAGTTTTCTCACTTTTTTGTGCTCTAAACTTTGCCAATATTGGGACGATTTAAAAAAGCAATGTTTCAGTTAGTAGCTCATACAGTTTACTTACATTTGTCATTCAATCCTAGAAAACTCATTTTGAACCCACTTTTCGAAAAAATCGTGAATTTGTAAAAATTCAGTTTTCTAAACGTTTCCGTGCTCTAACTTTGCCAATATTGGGACGATTTAAAAAAGCAATGTTTCAGTTAGTAGCGCATCCAGTTTACTTACTTTTGTCATTCAAACCTAGAAAACTCATTTTAAACCCCTTTTCGAGAAATCGTGAATTTGTAAAAATTCAGTTTTCTCAACTTTTTCGTGCTCTACTTTGCCAATAAATTTGGGGCGATTTAAAAAAGCAATTTTCAGTTAGTACGCATCCAGTTTTCTTACTTTTGTCATTCAAACCCAGAAAACTCATTTTGAACCCACTTTTCGAGAAAATCGTGAATTTGTAAAAATTCAGTTTTCTAAACGTTTCCGTGCTCTAACTTTGCCAATATTGGGACGATTTAAAAAAGCAATGTTTCAGTTAGTAGCGCATACAGTTTACTTACATTTGTCATTCAATCCTAGAAAACTCATTTTGAACCCACTTTTCGAGAAAATCGTGAATTTGTAAAAATTCAGTTTTCTCAACTTTTCCGTGCTCTAACTTTGCCAATATTGGGACGACTTAAAAAAGCAATGTTTCAGTTAGTAGCGCATCCAGTTTACTTACTTTGTCTTCAAACCAGAAAACTCATTTTGAACCCACTTTTCGAGAAAATGTGAATTTGTAAAAATTCAGTTTTCTAAACGTTTCCGTGCTCTAACTTTGCCAATATTGGCACGATTTTAAAAAGCAATGTTTCAGTTAGTAGCGCATCCAGTTTACTTACTTTTGTCATTCAAACCCAGAAAACTCATTTTGAACCCACTTTTCGAGACAATCGTGAATTTGTAAAAATTCAGTTTTCTAAACGTTTCCGTGCTCTAACTTTGCCAATATTGGCACGATTTTAAAAAGCAATGTTTCAGTTAGTAGCGCATCCAGTTTACTTACTTTTGTCATTCAAACATAGAAAACTCATTTTGAACCCAATTTTCGAGAAAATAGTGAATTTGTAAAAATTCAGTATTCTCAACTATTCCGTGCTCTAACTTAGCCAATATTGGGACGATTTAAAAAAGCAATGTTTCAGTTAGTAGCGCATCCAGTTTACTTACTTTTGTCATTCAAACCAGAAAACTCATTTTGAACCCACTTTTCGAGAAATCCCTGAATTTGTAAAAATTCAGTTTTCTCAACTTTCCGTGCTCTAACTTGCCAATATTGGGACGATTTAAAAAAGCAATGTTTCAGTTAGTAGCTCATCCAGTTTACTTACTTTTGTCATTCAAACCCAGAAAACTCATTTTGAACCACCTTTTTCGAGGAAATCGTGAATATAGTCAAAAATTACCAGTAATTCTCACCACTTCCGTGCCTTAACTTAAGCCAATATTGCAGGGACGATTAAAAGCAAGTTTCAGATTAGCATATAGTAGCTAATCCAGTTTACTTACTTTTGTCATTCAATCTAGAAAAACTCATTTTGCAAACCACCTCTTCGAGCGACAATCGTGCAATCTGTAATAATTCAGTTTTCTCAACTTTTCCGCTGCTACTAACTTATGACAATATTGGGACGATTTAAAAACAGCCAATGTTCAGTTAAAAGACGCTATCCAGTCTTAACTTTACATACGTCATTACAAACTAGGAAAACTCATTTCTAGACCCACTTTTTTCGAAAAAAATCGTGAATTGCTCTTAAAAATTCAGTTTTCTCAACTTTTCGCCTGCTCTAACTTTGCCAATATTGACGATTTAAAAAGCAATGTTTCAGTTAGTAGCTCATACAGTTTACTTCACATTTGTCATTCAATCCTCAGAAAAACTAATTTTCAACCCACTTTTCGAGAAAATCGTGAATTGTAAAAATCGGTTCCTTCTCAATTTTCCTGTGCTGCTACACTTGCAAATATTGCGGACGATTTAAAAAGTAATGTTTCAGTTTAAGTAGCGCATCCAGCTATCAATTTCTTTTAGTCATTCCAAACCAGAAAACTCATCTTTGAACCCACTTCGAGAAAAATGTGAATTGTAAAAATTCAGTTTTCCTCAACTTATTCCGTAGCTCTAAACTTTGCCAATATTGGGACTGCATTTTAAAAAAGCAATGTCTTCGTTAGTAAAGCGCATCCCAGTTTACTACTTTGTCATTCAAACCCAGAAAACTCATTTTGACCCACTTTTCGATGAAAATCGTGAATTTGCTAAACAATTCAGTTTTCTAAACGTTTCCGGGCTCTAACTTTGCCAATATTGCACGATTTAAAAAGCAATGTATTCAGTCTAGTAGCGCATCCAGTTTACTTACTTTGTCTATTCAAACATAGCAAAACTCATGTGACACCCAATTTATTTCGAGAAAATAGTGTTAATGTAATTTGTAAAAATTCATTTTTCTATAACGTTCCGCTAGACTTAAAACTATATGCCAATATTGCGACGATTTTTTAAAAAAGCAATGTTTGCATAGAAAACTCATTTGCACCCATTTCGAAGAAAATACGTGAATGTAAAAATTCAGTCTCTTCACCTTTCCGTAAGCTCTAACTTAAAAGCCAATAATTGGGCGACGATTTCAAAAAGCAATAGTACTTTAGGTAGTAGCGCGATCAGTTTACGTACTATTTGTCATTCAGAACATCAGAAAAACTCATTTGAACCCAATTCGAGAAAAATAAGTGAATTGTAAAAATTCAGTTTTCTCAACTTTCCTGTAGCCCTCTAACTTGGCCAATATTGGCACCGATTAAAAAAGCATAGTTCAGTTAGTAGCTCAATCAGTATAACTTACATTTAGTCATTCAACCTAGAAAACTCATTTGAAACCCACTTTCCCCCGTAGAAAATCAGCTGAATTTGTAAAAATTCAGTATTCTCAACTTGTCCATGCTCTAACTTTGCCAAATATTGTCACGACGAAGACGATTTATAAAAAACAATGTATTCAGCTAGTAAAGCCTCATCCACAAGTTAACTTAACTTTTGTCATTCAAACGTAGAAAACTCATTATGAACCCACTTGTCGGAGAAAAATCGGAATTTGTAAAAATCAGTTATTCTCAACTGTTTCCGGTGCTCAACTTTAGCCAATATTAGGACGATTTGAAAAACGCAATGTCTTCAGTATAGAAGCGCATCCGCCTTATCTACTTGGTCTCTCAAACTTAGAAAACTCATTTGAACCCACTTTTCGACGAAAAATCGCTGGGAATTGACTTAAAAATTCAGTTTTCTTTCCCAAACTTTCTACCGTGCTCTAACTTTGCCAATATTGGGCACGCATTTTTAAAAAAGCCAATGTACTTCAGTTAGTAGACGCATCCAGTTTACTTTACTTTTGTCATTCAAACAAGAAAACTCATTTTGAATCCCACTTTTCGAGAGAAATCGTGAATTTGTAAAAATCCTCAGTTTTACTCAACTTTTCCGTGCTCTTAACTTACGCCATATTGGGACGCCATTTTAAAAATCAATGTTTCAGTTAGCTAGCTTCATACAGTTCACCTTATCGTTAGTCATTCAAACCTTTAGAAAACTCATTTTTGAACACACTTTTCGGAGAAAATAACGATGGAATTTGTAAAAATCAAGTATTCTCAACTTTTCCGTGCCCCCCCCCCCTGCCTAACTATTGCCAATATATAGGGACGATCTTAAAAAAGCAATGTCTCAGTAGTAGCTTCATCCCCAGTTAATTCTTACAATTTGTATCTAAACCTAGAAAACTCATTCATTGAACCCACTTTCGAGGAAGGAATCGTGAATGTAAAAATTCCATATTCCTCACCTCTTCCGGCTCCAACTTAGCCAATATTTGGGACGATTTAACAAGAAAGCAATAGTTCAGTTAAGTAGCGCATACCAGTTACTTACTTTTGTCATTAATACCCAGAAACTCATTTGAACCCACTTCTTCGCAGAAACATTCGGTGGAATTTGTAAAAATTCAAGTATCTCAACTTATTCCCGTGCTCTAACTTTAAGCCAATATTGGGCACGATTTTTTAAAAAGCATGTCCTCAGTTAGTAGCTCATCCAGTTTTCATTACATTGTCCATCAACCTATAAAACTCATTTTGCAACCCACCTTTTGAGCAAATCGATGAATTTGTAAAATCAGTATTCTCACCTCTTCCGTGCTCTAAACTTAGCCAATATCTGGGACGATTTAAGAAAGCAATGCGTTCAGTTAGTAGCTCATCCAGTTCTACTTACATTTAGTCATTACAAAACCTAGAAACTCCATTTTGAACCCACTTCGAGACAAAATCGTGAATTAGTTAAAATTCAGTATTCTCACTTTGCGTGCTCTCCAACTACTTGCCAGTATTGAGGACGATTATAAAATAAGCAATGTTATCAGTAGTAGATCATCCAGTTTACCTAATACATTTGTCATTCAAACCTAGAAAACTAATACCTGAATCCCACTTTGAGAATCGTGAATTTGCTAAAAAATCAGTTCTCTCACCTTTACCTGTGCCATCTAACTTTGTCCAATATTGGGACGATTTAAAAAAAGCAATGTATTCAGTTAAGTAGCCGCATTACCAGTTCACTTACTTTTGTCATTCAAACCCCAGAAAACTCATTTTGAACCCACTTTTCGCAAGAAAATCGTGAATTTGTAAAATTCAGTTTTCTAAACGTATTCCGTGCTACTAACCCTTTAAGCAATATTGGGACACGATTTTTTAAAAAGCAATGTTTCAGTTAGTATGCGCATCCAGTTTAATTTACTTTGTCATCTCAACTAGAAAATAATTTGAACCTCACTTTTATCGAGAAATCGTGACATTTGTAAAAATTCAGTTTTCTAAACGTTTCCTGTAGCTCTAACTTATAGCCCAATATTGTGCACGATTTAAAAGCAATGTTCAGTTAGTAGCGCACTCAGTTTACATTACTTTTGTCATTCAAACATAGAAAACATATCTTGAACCCAATTTCGAGGTAATAGTCGAATTTGTAAAAATTCAGTTTTGTCAAACCGTTTCCGTGCCCTACTGCAAACTTAGCCAATATGGGGACGATTAAAGCAAGTACTCAGTTAGTAAGCCTCATCCAGTTTTCGTTACATTTGTCATTCAACCAGAAAACTCATTTTGATCCCACTTTATCGAGAAGGAAAAATCGCTCGAATTTGGTAAAAATTAGTCATTCTCAACTTTTCCGCCCCTGCTACTAACTTAGCCAATGATTGAGCACAGATTTTAACCCACATGTGCAATGTTTCAGTTAGTAGCGCATACAGTTTACTTACTTTTGTCATTCAACTAGAAACTTATCTTTAAACCACTTTTCGAGAAATCCGTGAATTTGTGAAAAATTCAGTATTCTCAACTTTTCCAAGCTCGCCAATATTGGGATGATTTAAAAAGCCATGTTTCAGTTAGTAGCGAAAGTCCCAGTTTACATTACTTTTGTCATTCAAATCTAGAAACTTAATTTTAAAACCCACTTTCGAGGAAAATCGGAATCATGTAAAATAGTTTTCTTAACTTTTCCGTCAGCCCTTAGTTTGCCAATATTGCGACGATTTAAAAAAGCAATGTTTAATAGAAAATCATTTTAAAACTTTTGAAAAACTAAAGAAAAAAAAAAAAAAAAAAAAAAAAAAAAAAAAAAAAAAAAAAAAAAAAAAATTAAAAAAGAATGTTTCAGTTAGTAGGCCTCCGTTTTCTTACTTTTTTCATTTAAACTAGAAAATTTTGAACCCCCTTTTTTGAGAAATGGATTTGTAAAAATTTAGTTTTCACTTTTTCCTGCTTAACTTGCCAATTTGGGGCGATTTTTTAAAAACAAGTTTCATTAGTAGCCATCAGTTTCTTACTTTTTTCATTAAACCGAAAACTCATTTTGAACCCACTTTTCGAGAAAATCGTAATTTGAAAAAAATTAGTTTCTAACTTTTCCGTGTTACTTTGCCAAATTGGACGATTTAAAAAAAACAATGTTTAGTTAGGCCATAAATTTACTTACTTTTTGGGCATTCAAACCCTTTTTTAA
>JANFPS010000418.1:0-15658 GCA_024703675.1 Drosophila nebulosa
CTTTTTGCAAAAAACCCCAAAAGAGGGTAACCCGTACAACAACTTCAGTTTCTTAAGGTTGGGGAACGCCACACCAAAAAGGAAAAAAAGGGGTAAAATGTTTAGCTTGGGAAATTTTTTCCCTTTTTAATAACAAAATTGGCGGTTAAAATTTGCATCCATTTTGTATTTATAAAAAAACAAAAAAATTTAAAGCCCGTTTTTAAAGAAAATTTGATTACAAAAAAAACGAACCCCAATTTAAAAAAACCCTATTTCCCATAATAACGAAAAAAATGTACACTTCTCCCAGCATAAGGGAACCCCTGGTCTTGGTTTTGCCGCCAAAATTTAAAAAAATTTTGCTTTATTTTTTATTTTTTTAAACGACATAAGGCTGAAAAACCCGATAGAAAAAATTTTAAACCTTTACTGGATGTTGGTTTTTCGTAACTTTTAATTTTTTTGGGCGGAAAAAACCCCCGCCAAAAACAGCTGTTGATAGGGCTACTTGTTTAAGTTTGGGGGAAATTTTTTTGCTTTCCTTTTGCTTTCCCCCTTGTGGGTTGCTGGAGGAAAAAGCAAGCAGGGGGGTGCAACCCAAGGCCACTAGCAAAAAGGTAAAAGACAAAGCCTCTGTGGCCCTTACCTTCTTTTGCCCCAAATTTCAAAACCCGGCGGGTGTATGTTTGGGAAAAAAATGGCTTTTAAAACCCTTACCCCAAATTCCTAGCGATTCTGGGGCCGGGGCTCAAGCGATTTTAAAGAGCTAAAAAAGGGGAAAAATTTGTGTCAATTTTCTGGAAAGTTATACGGGCCAAAACATGGTGAGCTAAACTTACACAGATGATTTAAAAACCCCTTAATTTTTTATAAATTTAAAGAAAATGTTTTTATAACCAAAAATTGTTTTTTTCGGAGTAACCTAAGGGTGCTCCCCGGAAGATCATATAAGCCTTGCCCTTGGGGCATCGTTTTCGAAATTTAATTTAAATCCTGCTTATATTCTATTTAATTCCTGCGGGCCCTTAATGTTAAATTGGGCAAAAACAAAAAATTGGGGGTCCATAATCTGGAGCCGAAACATATTTTAAAAAGGGTTTCGGGAATTATCAAGAAAATTAAAAAATTTTTTTTAACTTGGACGGGTTTAAAAATGGAAACCAAAAGGAGGGGCCTATTGCCATTTCCCCAAGGGAATATACGTTTAAAATTTCCCCCCAAGGGCCGGGCCTTTGGGCCCCTTTTTTTGGGGAAAATCAAGACGACCAAAATTTGGCTTTATTGGCCATGGGTAATGGTCGAATTGATATTCCCAAAAGTGAAATTTTTGGGCCCAAAAATTTAAAAATCCCAAAAAGTGGCCCCAAAATATTTCCCCGCCGGTTGAAACAATTTAGCTTAAAAAGGGGGATTCCGAAAGCAGCCGAAAAACCTCAATCCTAGGCGTTCTGGCCATGGTATAAAAGGGTCTTTAGAAAATTTAATAGGGATGCTTTGAAATGTTTTAACCCCAAAACAAAGGGCCCAAATTGCCCCAGGGGGGTGATGCAACATTTTGTTTTTTTTCAAAACGATGGCAGAGGCTCCCAAGAGGTTAAAACCCAAAAAAGCTGATGAAGGTAAAGTCAAAGCCCCCCTCTTGCTTGTCCCCTTTTTCACAAATCTTACTCCTTCCGCAACTGGGCCCCGGGGGTGATGTCCCAAAAAAAGGCGAGCCTTTAAAGAAAGAAGGTCTTATCCGTAGTGAGGCACCAATTTTTTGGGGTTTTTTCCCACAATTGGTTTCCCCTTAAAAAAAGGCTTTCCCGTTTTGTCCCCAAGCCCGGGCAAATCAATCACATTTTATGGGACGATCGTGTTTTGCCAACTTAAAACGGGGGAAAAACCCCTAATTCCCCCCCCTTTTTTAAAAGTCCTTCCCCCAGCCCATATTTACTTTTCCCTTTTGCTTTAAAAAACCCCCCACGCTTTTTCGGGCCCGGAAAAAAAGGCAAAAAAGTTGGGAAAAAAAACCTTTTTGGCAAAAGAGGTTTGGGAGAAACTGCCCCCTGATTATAGGGGAAAACCCTAAAAAATTTTAGTATCAAATTTCCAAAACGTGTAAAAAGTCTTTTTTCCATTTTTCCTTCCGGGTTATTCCCCTATAAACCCCGGGCCCAACTAAATTTTTAAAAAGCGAAGCATCGGTTTGGGGCCCAAAAAAAACCGCCGGGTGTTTTAAACCCCTGGCCCCCGTCTGGGCAGCTCTGGTTGGGTTTTTTTGGCCCCAAATTGTGGGTTTTGGAAAAATTGGGTAAATTCCCCCTGCCCACCCCCGACCGATCGGCAGATAGAAGGGGCATACCAAGATTTTCATCAAAATGATAGCCTTCCCCCCTCCCTTCCCCCCGGAATTCCAAAACCCTAAACTTAACCCTTTACTTTTTTGGCATGGGAACACCCCCATCCCCAATATGGGAAACCCGGCGGGGGCCTTGGTTCCCTGCCCGGGTCCGTTTTCTATATCTCAATTTCAACAATGAAAGGGTAAAAAAAAGCCAGCACCCCAAGAAAGGGGTCCTTTTTTTTAAAAAATTTATTTTTTTTTTTAAATTTGTGTATTTTTCAGAATTGGCTTTCACCCCAGGCCTGGGGTTTAAGTTTTAAAACCAAAATAATTTTTTTAAAAGGTTTTTTCCCCCAAGGAACCCAAATTTGGGGCCCTTTAAGGAGTATTTAAGTAAAGCCCCACAAATTTACTGCCTTCCAAAGGGGCCACTTCTAAACTCCAAAACCCTTTTGGGGGCCCGCCCCTTAGTTCATACCGGAAAATTTTTTGCACAAATTTAAAACCCCGGTTCCTAAACCAAGGTTTTCCTTCCCCAAAAAGTAAAATCCATGATCCGATTTAAAAATTTCTTTATTTGCGCTCCTAATCTAATTTATTCTGCCCGCAGAGTCTTTCCATGACACAAGATTTTGGCATTTGTGGGATAAACTAATGGTGGGCGATAGCCCTATCCATTGTTTAGTGCATTGCCATTTTGAAGCAATGAAAGGACCACGTCTCAAATCTGGATTCAATGAATGCATTCTTCTCTTTTCGATCTGCCCGATATTGTCATGAGAACTGTGTGATCGAATCACAGAAAATGTACGAGTCGACACCGAAGAGTATCAACATCGACAGCATGCCTTGCCCAATCAGCCATTGCATCCATGGTAATTATCCTGGAAAAGCACACAGCAAATGATTCGGCCTCACACTTGTTCATTGTTTGGCAGGACATATGGCATAAGCGATGTTCAGTTAAAGCATTTTTTCTACAGACGAACAATGTCCCACGCATTAGCGCCCAACGGATGTCCAGGCAATTGTTAAGCATTCCCAGCGAATTGGCCCTTTATCGATTTGGTGGCATACCCCGGAATATAGCCATGTCCATGTACCACATAGCATAATATACCCTTTGCACCTGCCAATTGGAGTGAACAGCGTCTCGAGGCACTCAATGTGCCGCAATTGGAGGCACATTTGCGTGGACGGATTGTTGTCTGTGTCAAGCAATATACATCAGCATTGCCATTGAGGTAAAGTAGGTTATTCATCTAGCTCCATACGCAGCATTCCCAATAAACGAAGTTTTTATTCTTTGATATGTTCTCAATTTCCTAGTGGGACTGCGGTGTTCTGCGAAATTGTCTCCCTACATAAGGATTCAATGTCCTGCACTCAATTGAGCCAAAAAATACTCATCTCGATTGAGCCTTTACTGTTTACATTTTTTTTTTTTTGATTTTTTTGTTGTCTATCCCCTACTGTGTTCGCTTGGCTCGTACTAAACTCTCTTAAGTTTAAGTCAATTGTAAATGATAATATTTTTTAAATGCTATAATCATTCTACCGATATTTAATATATATACATTACATTATTTGTGTATACATTTGAAATATACATGTAAGTATATTAATATGTATGTGGTACCTACAAAATATATATATTCTATTTGTATTTTGTAAAAATATTTTTTCTTCAATTATTAGCAGAAATTTTTGCCAGCCTAGTAAATCAATCCTGTGTCGGCTCAAAAGGTTAGTATGAGCTTTGAAATTGAAAATTTTGGAAAGGGAATTTGGCATTCAAATATAAACGATTATGCCAGGAATAACATAAAAATCTGTATTAGGCCTGCTCAATAAGGACAATTCTCTTCAAATTTAAGATTACTTCAAGCACCAACTAAGGCTCTATGTAAAATTTTGGCTATGGATAACCATAATCACTCTTTTTAGATAGAAATTTAAACTACATTTATTGTTCCCTGGATTGAAATTATCCCACTCGCAAAGATTTTCAAAAACACATTTAGCTTCAATGTTTCTACAATTTGTTGGTTTTTTTTGTTTCTTTTTTTAGTGTTTTTTTTAGGTTGTTACTTTTTTGATTAAAAAAAAAATAAAAAACACCTTAAACTAATGTTAAAATAAAATACATAAATTTATGAATTTTATGCAAATTAAATTGTAATTGTGGGTTTTTGTTGTTTATGTTGTTTTTTTGTTGGTTTTTTAATTTACTCAAAATGTTTTGCTAAGAGAGGTTGTTTTTGTTTTGTTGTTTGTTGTGTATGTTTCTTGCATTGCTTTTCAATTACAGCAAATGTTGATTCGATTTAAGTTACAATTTTTGTGTTATATACTATATATATTGGAGAAGTATAACATGTATAAGTCTGTGGGGTTGTTGGTTGGTGGTTGGTGATTCGTTTTTGGTTAAGCGCGGCCGGCGGCGGGGCAAAAGGTGGTGAAGAGACACGACACCAAACGAACCAGCAGTTCAGTCAATGCCCTGCCGCCAAATTGGCGCCTCCGATTCGGTTATCTATATCGTTAATAAATATATGATGTATAACGATATAGATAACCGATCGGAGTCGCCCATTGGCGGCAGGGCATTGACTGAACTGCTGGTTCGGTTTGGTGTCTGTGTCTCTCACCACCTTTGGCCCGCGCCGGCCGCGGCTAACAAAAAACGAATAAACCAAACCAACCAACCAACAACAACCACAGACATTATACATGTTATATATATCCAATGTATAGATGGATATACAAACAAAATTGTAACTTCAAATCGAATCAACATTTGCATGTAATTGAAAAAGCAATGCAAGGAAACATACACAACAAACAACAAAAACAAAAACCAAAAGTCTCTTAAGCAAAACATTTGAGTAAAATTAAAAAAACAAACAAAAAACAACATAAACAACAGAAACCCCAACAATTACAATTTAAATTAGGCCCCCATAAAATTCATTAAATTTGGTATGTATATAATTTTATTTTAAGCAGTTAGTTTAAGTGTTTTTATGTTTTTTTTTAATCAATAACAGTAAAAAAACCTAAAAAAAAAAACTAAAAAAAAGAAACAAAAAAACCAACAAATTGTAAGAAAAAATTGAAGCCTAAAGTGTTGTTTGAATCTTTTCGTTTTGATTATTCAATCCAGGACACTAATTAGTTAATTTCCTATCTAAAAGAGTTGATTATGCGTTTATCCATTAGCCAACTTTACATCGGCCTTAGTTGGTGCTTGAAGTAAATCTTAAATGTGAAAAGAGAGTGTCACTTTTGGAGCAGGCCTAATACAGTTTATGTATCCTGGCAGATCGTTATATTTGAATGGCCAAAATTCCCTTCAAAAATTTTTCAATTTCAAAGCTCTAACTAACCTTTGAAGCCGACACAGGATTGATTTAAATTAGGCCCTGCAAAAATTTATGCTAATAAATTGAAAGAAAAATATTGTTACAAAAATACAAATAGAATCTATATATTAAGTAGGTACACACATACATATTATATACTTACATGTATATTCAAATGGTTATTACAACAAAATATTGTAATTTATATATATAAAATATCGGTAAGAAATGATGTTATTAGCATTTTTAAAAAACAGTATCATTTACATTGAGCTTAAACTTAAGAAGTTTAGTCGAGCCAAGCGAACACGGAGGGGATAGACAACCAAAAAAATCAAAAAAAAAAAAAAATTGAAACAGGAAAGGCTAAATTCGAGATGAGTATGTTTGGCTCAATTGAGTGCAGGACATTGACTCCCTTAGTAGGATACAAGTGCGCAGAACACCGCAGGCCACTAGAAACTTGGAGAAAACTATCAAAGAAATAAAAACTCTCGGTTTAGTTGGGAATGGGCGTATGGAGCTAGATGATAACTACTTACTCAATGGCATGCTGAGTATATTGCTGACACAGACAACAATCCGTCACGCATGTGCCTCCAATTGCGGCACATGAGTGCCTCGAGACGCTGTACCCAATTGGCAGGTGGCAAAGGGTATATTTTCTTCTATGTGGTTTAATGGACATGGCTATATTCCAGTATTGCCACGCCAACGATAAGGCAAATTCGCTTGGGGAATGCATTAACAATTGGTGGACATTCCTTGGCGCTAATGCGTGGACATTGTCGGTCTGTAAATGCTTTAACTGAACATAGCTTATGCCAATATCCTCAAAACAATGAACAAGGTGTGAGGGCCGAATCATTGCTGGTGCTTTTCCACAGGATAAAATTACCAATGGATGCAATGCCTGATTGGGCAAGGCAGCTGTCGATGTGTGCATACTCTTCGGGTCGCCTCGGTACATTTTCGTTGATTCGATTCCACAGTTCCTCCATGACCAATATCGGGCAGATCGGAAAGAGAAGAATGCATCATTGAATCCGAGTTGAGGCGCGTGGTCTTCAATTGCTTCAAAATGGCAAGGCCAATAAACAATGGATAGGAGCTATCGCCAACATTAGTTTATCCCACAAATGCAAAATCTTTGTTGCAGTGAAAGAACATCTGCGGGCAGAATAAATAGATTAGGAGTCGAATAAAGTAATTTAAATCGGATCATGATTACGTCGAGATCATGTTAGGAACCCAGGGTATGGCCCAAAATAGTTACGGTATGAAGCTATGCTGGCCAAATGCTGAGATAGAAGTGGCTCATGGAATGCAGTCATTGTGAGAATTTACTTAAAATACTCCTTAATAATGGCCGGAATGTCCCTTGAGGAAAACCATTGCAAATATTTGTGGTATAAACGTGAACAGGGTGAGGGAAAAGCCAATTCTGCAAATACACAATAAAACAAATTAAGTTTCAAAATGACCCTTCTTGGGGTGTGCTTGATTTTACCCTCATTGTTGAAAATTGAGATTATAGAACGGAGCTGTGCAGTGAAATTCCAGGCCCTGCCAGTACACATATGGGATGTGCTGTTACCCATGCCTTAAAGCGTTAAGCTTACGATGCCCATCCGGCGAGAGAGCACTCAATCATTATTGATGACATCTTGGTAAGTCCACTTCTATCTGCCGATCGGTCGATGTGGCAGGTGAATTATCATTTTTCACATAAACTACAATTGGCAAACATCCAACAAGAGCTGCCCAGACAGGGCCACGTAACAGCGGCGGTATGTCCACGATGCTCGCGTTGCAATAGTTCGGCCCGTATAGGATAACCCTGAAGGAGAATGGCCAAAGAGTACGTACACGATGGAATTGATACTCAATGTCACGTTTCCCTTATAATCAGTGGCAGTTGCGCAACTCGCTGCCCAAAATTGTTCTGCAGCGGCGTAAAGCGTGGTGAGTGCAGCAAAGGAAAAGTAAATATGGCTGGGAGACGACTTAAACGCTGGTTAGTGGTTGCAAGTTTAAGTGGCACCACACGATCGTCCATTCAAATGTGATTGACTGCGCTGGGGACACAAACTGGAGGCCATTTAAGCGGACAAATTTGTGGGCCAGCCCAAAATGCGTGCCTCACTACGGATAAGACCTTCTTTCGTTAGCTCCGCCCTGGACCTCACCACGGCCAGTTGCCAGAGATGATAGATTTGTGACAAAGGACAATGCAAGAGCAGCCGGCTGACTTACCTTCTCAGCTTTGTTGGTTACCTCTTGAGCCTCTGTCCATCGATTGAAAGCAACTAGTTTGCATCACTCCTGGGCAATGGCCTCGCTTGGAATACACTTCAAGCAATCTCTCTATTAAAGCTCTGAGATCCTTATCCATGGCCAGATAAGCCTCATCGGCATTGATGCTCTTCCTGGCTAGCTTCTCGAATCACATTATTGCTACGACCAGAGCCAGTATCTTGCTGGCCACATTCGAGATTTTCAATTTGGGCCACAATTCAATGTGGATATCATTCGACCATTATCATGGCAATGACCAAATGTCGACTCTTGATGTTGCCCATTTAAGCCCCAATAGACGTTCGGGTGACATATAACGTATATTTCCTATGGGAAATGGCACAATAGGGCTCCTCCTTGCGTACTATGGATGCAGTCCATAGTTAAAAAATTAATTCTTGATCCATCCGAATCCCATACAAATATGCTTCGGCTCCAGATATGGACCACCAATTTGTTTTTGCCCAGTACATTAAGGCCGCAGGCTACTTGATAGAATCTACGCAGGATTTGATTAAATTGCCGAGACGATTCCAGGGCAACGCTGTATATGATTCTTCCAGGGAGCAGCCGATGTACTCCGAAACAACAATGGTGACGTTCTATAACATTTCATTAATTATAAAAACTTAATTTTTTCCTCATCTGTGGATGCTTAGCTCACCATGTTGTCCCGTATCACATCCAGATATTGACACAAATTCTCATCCTTTAGCTTCTTTCAATCGCTGAGCTCGTCCCAGAATCGCTAGGAATTCGGGGTCAATGGTAGTACATTGCTGACACATACAATCGCCCGGATGTACTTTGGCAAAGAAGGTAACGGCACAAGAGGCGTTGTCTCTACCTTTTTGCTAGTGGCCATTTGTTGCACTCCTGCTTGCTTCTCCTCCAGAAGCACAAGCGCAGCAAAAAGAGAAAGCAACAATTCCCCAATTACAATTAGCCATATCAACAGCGTTTTGTTGGCGGTGTTCAGCCCACAAAATAAAGTATCCGATAACAAACATCAGTAACGCGTTATTTGTCTCATCTGGTTTTCAGCAATTTATGTCGTTTCAAATCCGAAAATAAAGCTGTAAATTTTTAACTCTTGGCGCAAAACCAAGACCAGGTGGTTCCCTATGCTGGGAGAAGTGTACGATGTTCTCTATTATGGGAAATACGGTTTTAAATATAGTTTTTTTTTTGTCGATCGAATCTTTACCAACTAGCTTTAAATTATTAGTTTTATAATAAATACAAAATGGCATGCTAATTTGCGCCAATCTGTAGTAAGGCTAAAAATTCAAAGCTAAACATTATTTAGCCTTTTTTCGTGTGTGGCTTTGCCACCTTAATGAAAGCATAGTTGTTGCCTACTGTAGCTCTGTTGTTGTTGCAAAGAGGCACTTGGCGGATTTTCTTGTTTTTTATTGCGCCACTCGAAAATTGTTTGTAATTTATACATTCGTGAACCACCACAATTCGTTTGCAGATGGCAAGATTTTTGCTTAGTTAGTGCCAGGAAACGAGCGCACTATAAGTGTGTCCGTTTTCGTGGGGTTTTGTGGCATTTGTGTGGGACTTACTTGGATAACATATTACATTGTAACTGTAATATTTTTTGATTGACATACTATTAGCCAATCGATTCTGAATCGAATCAAATGGTCATCCCGATAATGTCCCATTTTTGTGGAATATATACAGAGCCGAAGTGTCGGATTTAAATATGCGGGAGTTAGATAAGGAATCAAGCATATTTATATGTGAAATCGCTCTTACCAGAACAGAGTTATCTCATCAATTGAGCGATGATTGCACACAGTTTGATATACATACATATGTCCATACATATATTTTAGTTTCAATCAACATCGAAAACTCTCGATTTTTATTAATTGCCTTTGCAGTGCCCCTATAGCCAAAAGTGAAAGCTCTGCCCCCCTGCAGCTTGATGGCGTTGGCAATGATCAGGTGCAGGTGGATATATTAACACTGCTCGTTAAGACAGGGTTTAAAAATTTGAAAATATATGAACCACGACAGGGTCTATGCCAATGATTCACTGTAAGTATATAAATGTAACAAAATTTGTTTCATATATTTCTTCACATTATATAAATTAATAAAAATTAATTTTTTTTTACAAATTGTTTTTTGGTTGTGTTTTATATAGCTGATCGCTATAGTTGATCAAAAAAAAAACCTTATCGAACTTGTTGATAATGAAGTGCCCCATAATAGCTGTTTTACATATCAACCAGCTTCATTAGCGATAAGAGGCTTTCATACTTATTTAGAGGGAACCATACGCCTCTTTCTACAATATTTAAACATTATTGCTTTAGATGAGGAAGAGAAAGCCGAGAAAGAGTTGATACATTTGTTAACTATTTTAAGATTTGTGTGAATCTGTGAGGGGTGAAATAAGTAGAATGCCTCCCTTCGGTAGCAATATAAACAGTCAAAAAGTTCTGTATTAATAAGTTATCCATCACTGAAAAGGTCGTTCTGAACAATATTTCATGGAGAGTCAATATTTAGGTCTTAGTACATTTCAAAAGCTGATGATTTCTTCAAATCTGCTCATTCCCAGATTTGAGTCTATTTCCATAGAAAAATAAGATGGATATGTTCATATAATCTATGTGCGCTAATAAAATATCTTTCCTCTCTGTTGCTGACGTACAGAAGCGGGCCAAATTCATTAGTTTTAGTGTTGTTGCGATACAATTAGGCGGGGAGAAACTGAATCAAAGATTTATGGGGGAGCATTGTAAATAATTTTGCGCTTTGTTTGTATTCGCTCTTCCCTATGTGCATTGCGTCGGACGGGACTTACCAGAGAATTCGCGTGTATATACTTGACAGTTATGGAGCCAATGGAACTTGTGATTTTCATAGTGGATAAACCAGGCGTTCCAATTATTATGGTGAAGTGAGGGGTGTTGGTTCTCTGGGCGTGAAACTTTATTGTTAATCTTATTAAACAAGCAGTCTGGCCGATTTGTGATGCTTGCCGGCTTTTAATCGTCTTGAAGTTGGCCAGTGCGCCTGGAAGTTTTTCGCTATGATGAGGCGGCTGCTGCGGCGGATAGCATTGAGATGCTGCGGCCAAGGCCACAAAACGCAAACGTTTACGCCAGTCTGGACACATTCCGCCGGGTAAGGGATATTGCCATCACCACGATCCAGCGATCCAATTATAAGTTTCTCTCTTTATTTTTTTGTTTTTCTCATAGTCCGGCAGTATTAAATGATCTTTGTAACCCGCGGCGGAGGTGGTTATAGTACCATTGAACATGTTCGCCTGGAATGGTATACCAATTGGCCGATTTGGTATTTCCATGTTTCTTTGGATTTATGTGGCGTTTGTATACCCATCTCGATTTAAATCGCAATTGGGTCGGGGGGTACAAGCAAAACAAAAATCTGTGTTTACGCATTATCTGGCGATCGTTCAAGCTCTTTTAGCCATCGGCGTTTCTGTATCCTCAATTCTATCAATGGACCGCGCTTGGAGCATCTACGTGTATATGGGTGTATTGCAGCGTTTTGGTGGGCATATCAGTAGCTGGCTCTTGCACACTGTATGGGCAGCCGACGGGACTCATATTAGTCCGCAATGGCTTGGCAAGTTCATATACGACATGTTATATTTAGTGGCGAATTTGCAGTTGTTATTGAGTATACTTGACACATATTGAGTATAACTATGGCCTACCAGTGCCTGTGGCTGTCCTCGGGGTTTATTTGCGCGTCCCAGGTGGCAAAGTCGAACATGCAGCCAAATCCGGGACTGTATTGCGGTAGCGGCTGGCTACATAAGATCTCCAGGTGCTGGGTAATGCGCACATTTATCAAATCCCACAGCAAAATATATATACGATAGCGGAGCTTTGATCCAGAGAGGAATATTTTGGTAACTATAACTGGATGGACAAACTGAATGGAAGGTGCAAATCTTTCTCATTTTCCCTCTCACACAGGCCTGCGTATTGACTGTTGGTCAGGTGTTCTGGGTGGCTATGCTGGGCGTCATTTCTGCTCGTCCACACCGAATGGAAGTCGCGCATTAACGCTGGTGTATGTTGGCCCTTTTTGCTGGGCCTTATCGGCGGTGCTCTGTGCGGCTTCTCCAAAGAGAATGGTCTTTCTACCAGTTAACAAGAATCTATGGTCGTTATCTATCGTCTTGTCACCGTGACGGTAGCCTTGCCTATTGCTAAGCGTTCTCTACTATAATCGTCGCATGTGCGACAACCTTCAGGTCACTAGGTATTGTGTTCACGAATGTTGCATGAATGCCATCATCAGTGTATGTGGGCCATTCGTAATGCACAAAAATGTTGCCCTGCATTGGCGTATGGGAAATGAATACACCTTATGCTATTGCTGGAATCCGGTGTGGAATACCTTTGATATGGGTAGCCATAGCTCTATATCTTGATAGCCCAACAATTTTATTATAGTCTGTAAACAAATTAAAACAAAAAAAGCCAAAACAATTAAAAATAAAGACATTTTTATTTTAAAATATGTATTCCGATTTTTTGTGTGAGTTTTATCCAAAATTCATTGATTAAAAAACATTGCATTTCGTTATAAAATTACAATATTAATATATCTCTATTGATCTATATATATATGTAAATCTGAAAAAATGTTTGCAAGTCTAGGCGCCACTTGTACTAAGCTACGCAATGTTTTTTTTTGTTTTTTTGTGAATCTGATTTGTTTATTGCTTCCTGTCATTACTACATAAAGGAAGAGTCGGGTTGGGCGGGGCGAGTTCGTGGGTATTGGTTGGCCGTGGCTTTGTATTAGCAAAACTAGACAAGGTCACCGACTACTACCATTATATTAAATATATATAAAGGTATATCATCCAACAACTACGGCAAGAGATCCTACTTATAAACAAACCAGTTCAAAATTGTTTCCGAAAAAGGGGAGGACTCTAATACCTATTCTAGACAATTTGCCGTCATCCACTGGTGAACCATTAAGAAAGTTCCAAATCTTTTAAAATTTTACTATCTTACATTGAATCATTGAAAAGACCCCATGTCGTGTTCATATATTTTCAATTTAAAACCCTGTCTTAACGAGCAGTTTAATATATCCACCTCACCTGATCTTTCCAACGCCATCGTGCAGGGGGCAGAGCTTTCACTTTGCTATGGGGGCACTGCAAAGGCAATTAAAAAAAAATCGAGAGTTGTCGATTGATTAAAAACTAAAAAAATGTATGTACTATGTATTATACTCAACGTGTAGAAATCATCGCTCAATTGTAAGAAACTCTGTTCTGGTAAGAGCGATTTCACTATAAATATGCTTGATCCTTATCAACTCCCGCATATTTAATTCCCCTTTTTCGGCTCTGTATATTCCACAAAAATGGACTTTTCGACCCACTTTTGATTCGATTCGTACTTTGCAAATTTAAAAGGTAAATAAAAAAAATATTACAGTTAAATGTAATATTTTATCCAAGTAAGTCACACACAAATGCACCAAACACCCCCACGAAACGGACACATTTAAAGGCCGCTCGTTGCTGGTCCTAACAAAGGAAAAAATCTTGCCTAAAAACGATTGTGGTGGTTCACAAATGTAAAATTAACAAAAAAATTTCAGTGCGAAATAAAAAAAAAATCGCCAAAGTGCCTCTTTGCCAACAACAAGCTACAGTACAAAACTATGCTTTTCTTTAAAGGTGGCAACGCCACACACGAAAAAAAGGTTAAAATGTTTAGCTTGATTTTTAGCCTTTACTACAGTTTGGGCGCAAAATTAGATGCCATTTTGTATTTATATAAAACTAAAAATTTAAAGCTATTTAAAAAGAATTCGATGAAAAAAAAAACACCTTATTAAACCGTTTTTCCCTATAACGAAACATCGTACACTTCTCCCACATAGGGAACACCCGGTCTTGGTTTTGCCGCCAAGTTAAAAATTTAGCTTTTTTCGATTTGAACGACATAATGGCTGAAAAAACCCGATAGACAAAAAAAACCGTTATGAGTTGTTATCGTAACTTTAATTTGTGGCGGAAAACCCCCAAAAAAAGCTGTTTTATGGGCAATTGTAAAGGGGGAAATTTTTGCTTCTCTTTTGCTGCCGCTTGGCTTGCTGGAGAGAAGCAAACAGGAGTGCAACAAATGGCCCTAGCAAAAAGGTAGAGACCGCCTCTTGCCGTTTCCTCTTTGGCCAAAATACATCCGGGCGATGTATTGGCACAAAGGGCTACCATTGACCCCAAATTCCCTAGCGATTCGGGACGAGCTCAGGATTGAAAGAGCTAAAGGATGAGATTTGTGTCAATTCTGGGTTGTACGGGACAAACAGGTGACTAAGCATACCAGATGAGAAAAACATTAAATTTTTTTAAATTTAAATGAAATGTTTATAAAACAAACAATTGTTGTTTTCGGAGTCATGGCTGCCCCGGGAAGATCTATCCTTGCCCGGGACATCGCTCGAAATTAATCAAATCCTGCGTATATTCTTCAAGTAGCCGGGGGCGGCCTTAATGTACTGGGAAAAAACAAATTGGTGTCCTAATCTGGACCCAAAGCATATTTTAATGGATTCGGATGGATCAAAAATTTAAAATTATTTAACTATTGCATCATATACCAAAGAGGAGCCTATGCCCCATTTCCCTAGGAATATACGTTTTTATTTCACCCAACGTCTTTGGGCTTGAATGGCAAATAGAGCGAATTTGGGTCTTGGCCATGAAAAGGGGGCAAATTGATATTCCACATTAAATTGGGGCCCCAAAATTGAAAATCTCGAATGGGGCCCGGGGGGGGGAAAGTACTGGCTCTGGGTCGTAGCAAAATGTGATCGAGAAGCTAGCCGAGACTCAATCCATAGGCTTTTGGCCAGGATAGACTCAGAGATTTAAAAGGAGATGCTTGAGTGTATTACCAAAGCAGAGGCCCTTGCCCCAGGAGGTGATGCAACATGTTGCTTTTTAATCGATGACAGAGGCTCAAGAGGTAACCAAAAAAAGCTGATGAAAGGAAAGTCAAGCCGCTGCTCTTGCATGTCCTTTTCACAAAACTATCATCTCTGGGAACTGGCCGGTGGGGATGTCCAGGGGGGGCTAAAGAAAAAGGTCTTATCCGTAGTGAGGCACCAATTTTGGGCTTGCCACAAATTGTCCGCTTAAATGGCTCCAGTGTGTTCCCAACGCAGTCAATCACATTTGATGGCGTCTTTGGGGGGGCCACTTAAACTGCAACCCCCTAAACCAGCGTTTAAATCGTCTCCCAGCCCATTTTTCTTTCCTTTTCTGCACTCACCACGCTTTACCCCGCTGCAGCAAAAATTTGGGAGCGAGTTGCAGCAACTCCCTGATTATAAGGAAAGTGACATTGGTATCAATCCATCGTGTACTCTCTTTGCCAGTCTCCTTCAGGGGGATCCCTATACGGGCCCAACTATTGCAACGCGAAGCACGGGGGACTCCGCCCTGTTACGTGGCCCCGTCTGGGGACTCTGTTGGAGTTTTGGCCCAATTGTAGTTTGGAAAAATTGATAAAATTTACTGCCACATCGACCGATCGGCAGTAGAAGGGACATCCAAAATGTCATCAATATGATGACTGCTCTCTTCGCCGGGGGGCATCGTAAGCTGAAAAAGTTTACTTAAGGCATGGGAACAGCACATCCCCAATAGTGT
>JANFPS010000419.1:0-15645 GCA_024703675.1 Drosophila nebulosa
ATCTCAACTTTGGGGTCTTTTTGCCAAAATTTGGGGCGACCTACAAAAAAAAATGGGGGGTATTAGTTGGGGGGCTCCTTGATTTCTTATTTTCAAACAAAAACCCCAAAAATTTTTTTTGAACCCACTTTTCAAAAAATCGTAATTTGTAAAAATTAAAATAATCTCGAATTTAAAGGTGATCAGGAAAAATTTTTCATTTTCCGTGCCCCCTTCCCCAACAATTAAAAAAAAATAAAAGTTTTTAGTTAAATAGCCCTCCAGATTATTTTATTTTATTAAAAACCCAAAAACTCATTTTTGAACCCCCCAATTTTTTAAAAATTTGTGAATTTTTAAAAATTGGGCTAATCTGGCGAAATTTTAAAAACGATCAGCACAAAATCTAATATTGCCGTGCTCTAACTTTGCCAAATTTTTTAAACGGATACAAAAAGCAAGAATGTAGTGTTTGTAGCCCTACAGAAAAACTTTTTTTTGGGGGGGCGTTAAAAAAACCCAGAACCAAAAATTTTACCCCTTTTTTTTGGAAAAAACGGGGAATTTATAAAAATTGGGTAATTTTCGGTTTAAGACGACAGGAAAAAAAACTCAACTTTTCCGTGTCTAAAGTTGCCCAATTTTTGGGAAAGACTACAAAAACCAATGAATTTTTTAGTTTAAAAACTTTTCCGATTTCTTTTTTTTTTATCAATCAAACCTAGATATCTCATTTTGGGAAACGGAAATTTTCGAAAAAATCGTGAAATTTTAAAAATTAAAATAATCTGGCCAAATTTGGGGCGATTAAAAAAAACCAAAGAAGTATTAGTTAGTAGTTTTCCACTTACCTTTTTTTGTCATTAAAAAGTAGAAAAATCATTTTGAACCCCTTTTTTCAGAAACGGAAAATTTTT
Source organism: Drosophila nebulosa (assembly GCA_024703675.1). NCBI lineage: Eukaryota > Metazoa > Arthropoda > Insecta > Diptera > Drosophilidae > Drosophila > Drosophila nebulosa. The sequence continues at coordinate 897 of JANFPS010000419.1, forward strand.
AAAAAACTTTCTTTAAACGAGCGCCAAAAATACTAATTACTAATCGATTTAAAAATCGATCAGGACAAAAAATTTTAACTTTTAGGTTTTCTCTAACTTTTTCCAAATTTTTGGGGCAATTACAAAAAAGAAATTAATGTATTAGTTAGTAGCTCGTCCAGATTACTCTTATTTGTAATTTAAATCTCGAAAACTAATTTTGAAACCATTTTTTGAGAAAATCGCGTTTTCAAAAATTTAACCCTTTTTTTTAAATTTAAAGATCGATGAGGTCAATAAAATTTTAAAATTTTCCCCGGGGTCTTAATTTTTTAAGAATTAGTTCGTAGCCCCACCCAATTTTTTTTTTTGTCATTTAAAACCCAGAAAAATCATTTTGAACCCCCTTTTCGTAAAATCGTGAATTTTTAAAAAAATTGGGTAAACTTTCCCAATTTTAAAATCGATAGGAGAAAATCTCAACTTTGGCCCTGTCAAATTTGCCAATTTTTCGGGACATTACCCAAAAAACAAGAAAAAAAGTGAATTTGCAAAAAAAAAATTTAAACTAGGAACTTTTCGGGTTTTTCTAATCATTTTCTAATCCATCAGGACAAAAAAACTCAAATTTTCCGTGGGTCTAACTTTGCCAATTTTGGGATGAGTACAAAAATCAATGAATGTATTACTTAGGGAGGGTTGCCAGGGTTACTCTTTTTTGTCATTTTAAAATTTTGGAAAAACCCTTTCAACTTTGGGGGGGATCATAAAAGATCGAACAGGTTTAAATTTTTTTCAAAATTTGCGGGGCTTTTTACTTTTCCAAGGGAAATTGTTAGTAGCGCATCCAAGGGTTTTCTTTTATTTGTCATTCAAACCTAGAAAAACCCTTTTGGGAACCCACTTTTCAAAAAAAAGTCGTGAATTTATAAAAAATTGACTTTAAACTGGCGAATTTTTGTTTGATCAGGACAAAAAACTCAACTTTGCCGGGGGGCTCTAACTTGTCCTTTTTTGGGGCGATTACAAAAAAACAAAGAAAAGTTTTAGTTTTAAATAGTTCAAGCCCCATTTTTTTTTGGCATTCAAAAAAAAAACCCACAAAACCATTTGAACCCTTTTTTTCAGAGAAACGTGAATTTGCAAAAAAAATTTTTTTCTAGCGAAAAAAATAAACGATTTACTAATCGTTTAGGACAAAAATTTTAACTTTGGGCCCTGCTCTAATTTGGCCCAAAATTTTAAGTATTAGTTAGTAGGGTTATCCGATTATTTTTAGGCGCATTTAAAATTTTAGAAAACTTTTTTTAACCTACTTTTTGAAAAATTTGGGGAATTTTTTTTAAAAAATTTTCTTTAATTTTTGGGAAAATTAAATCCATCAGAAAAAATATCCAACTTTGCCGTGCTTTTTCTTTGCCAACAAATTGTTAATAGTTATTCCCGCTACTTTTTTTGGGCATTTAAACCTAGAAATCTCATTTTAAACCCATTTTTTGAAAAAAACGTGAATTTGAAAAAAAGACTAAATTTTTCGAATTTTTTAAAATCGATCAGGACAAATTCTCAAAAAATTTTCCCCCCTCTAACATTTTCCAAAATTTTTGGAGATTACAAAAAACCAAAGAATATATTAAATTGGGAGCTACCAGGGTTACTCCGGTTTTTTCATCAAAACCCAGAACCCCTTATTTTGGGAAAACTTTACCAGAAAACGTGAATTTGGGAAAAAATTGGAAATAATCTGGAAAAATTTTAAAACGATCAGAAAAAAAATCTCCAAAATTGCCGTGCTCTAAACTCGCCAATTTTGGGGACGATTACAAAAAAAAAAATATTAAAGTATTTGTTAGTACTCGTCCAGATTACTCTTTTTTCATTTTAAAACTCGAAAAAATAATTTTTAAAACCCCTTTTTGAGAAAATCGCGGGAATTTTTAAAACTTGACCAATTTGGGGAAAAAATTAAAAAATGATCAGGTCAATATTTCAACCTTTTCCGGGCCCCTTTCTTTACCAAAGAATTTTGTTTGTAGCGGGTCCAGATTTCTTTTATTTGTCATTCAAACCTAGAAAAACCTTTTTTAACCACTTTTCGTAAAAAACGTTAATTTTAAAAAAATTGAAAATCTGGGAAATTTAAAAATTTATTTAGGACAAAAACTCAAAATTTTCCGTGCTTAACATTACCAAAAAAAAAAAAAAAAAATGTATTAGTTAGTAGCTCTCCGTTACTCTTATTTTTCATTCCAAAACCCAGGGAAAACTTATCGTGGAAACTTTTCGAGGAAAAAACCCGAAAATTTTTAAAAATTTATAATCTGGCAAAAATTTTAAAATCGACGGGCAAAATCCAACTTTGCCGTGGGTTTTTTCTTTGCCCAACCCAATTTGTTGTAGCTTTATCCAGATACTTTTATTTGTCATTCCCAAACCCAGAAATTTTCATTTTCCCAAATTTTTGGGGGAAAACCCTTAACAAAAAAGCAATGAATTTGGATTAGTAAGTAGCTCATCCAGCTTACATTCATTTGTCATTCAACCTACAAGCTCTTTTGAACCCATTTTTTCAGGAAGACGTTAATTGCCAACAATTTTAATCTTGCGAACAATCGATTTACTATTATTTACTAATGCGATCAGGACAATAGCTCAACTTTGCCGTGCTTTTACTTGCCCAACAATTAGTTAGTAGCTCATCCGACCACTTATTGTGTCCTTCAAACCTCGAAATCTCATTTTAAACCCCTATTCGAAAAATCGTGAATTTAGAAAAATTTACTAATCTGGCGAATTTAAGATCGATCAGGACAAATTCTCATCATTTCCGTGCTCTAACATTACCAATTTTGGGTCGATTACTGTTATGTATGTTAAATTGCCAATTCTCTTCTACGTATCTTACATAGTAAAGTCTTATACATGTAAACTAACATAGCTATTTCCAGATCATGCCCTCACAATATGTTAATAAACAGTCACTATTCGGTACTCAAATAAACACATGTTATTCCCTAGCCGAACACAAACATAATTGGCGACGAGGATCAATTAAAAAGCCACAAAGAGGAGCACCTCTTTTTTCGTGTAATATCGTGTCGGTAGTCCAACGGAGATCGATGTTGTTTGAGCAACAGCAACAATTAATACAGAGACAGTTACAGTTCATAGAAGCAATGCAGAATAATGCTAGCAATTCAAAAAATTTACAAAATAAATTGATCAGGACAAAATCTCTACTTTGCCGTGTTCTAACTTTGCCAATTTTGGGACGACTATAAAAAGCAATGAATGTTTTAGTTAGTAGTGCATCCTGATTACTTTCATTTGTCATTCAAACCTAAAAAAGTTCATTTTGAACCCACTTTTCGTGAAAATCGTCAATTTGTAAAATTGACTAATCTGGCCGAATTTTAAGATCATCAGGACTCTTTTCCGTTTTGCTCTTAACATTTACCATTTTGGGTCGATTACGTTATGTATGTAAATTGCCAATTCTCTTCTACGTATCTTACATATAAAGTCTTATACATGTAAACTACATAGCCTATGTACAGATTCATGCCTCCACAATATTTTAATAACCATCCCTTATTCTGTACTAAAATAGAACACATGTTATTCCCTACCGGAACCAACATAATTGCGACGAGGATCATTAAAGCCACAAAGAGGAGCACCTCTTTTTCGTGTATAGCGTGTCGGTATTCCAACGGAGATCGATGTTTTGTTGAGCAACAGCAACAATTAATAAAGAGACAAGTTTACAGTTTATGGAAGCAATGCAGAATACTGCTAGCAATTCAAGCCATCCGGGTGAATTGGCTATATTGTTCGCAGTTTCCAGCATTCACAAAGACCCAACAAAATTGGGAGTCGTATTTGGCAACAACTATGCAACATTTCAAACGCATATTCAGTGACATCAGAAGAGAGACAAAAGTCGACTTTCTATCGTGGTATAGGTACGGGACGTTTCGAAATTATTGCGAATCTTTTTGCAGCGAAATTCTAACCAGAATACTCCAAGAAATAACGGACAAGTTAACGGAACATTTCCAGAAAAAAACGCCACATTGTAGCACTCGGTATGAATTCGTTAAGAGACAAATGCGGGACTCACAATCACACAGAGAGTGGGTAGCTGATTTGCGAGGAATTACGCGAATTAAGATTGAGTCTGTTCTGGTTGAGTGTTAAATCAAGAACTGCTTTATTGAAATAAAATCGATTCTGGTTTGACTTACATCTAAGTGTTTATAATGTTTTTCTTCTGGTCACATTTGCTTGTGACACTCTATGTTTTGGAAACTGTCACATATCTTGTGACACTCTATGTTTAGGGAAACGGTCACTTAGCTTGTGACACTCTATGTTTACTGAATGGTATTGTTTTATGTTACATTAAGTGGAGTGTAGACCTCTTGGGTCGGCTTTATGGGAGTGTTGCTAATGGCATAACTCCTACTCTCTGAGTAGTATTAATCTCCGAATTCTGTTTACATTAATGTATTATTTTTTCTTTTTACAGTATCTATTTATATAAAATGGATAACCATATAATTAATAATATAATAAAAAAGTGTTTACAAATATGCCATTTGTCCATTTCTTTTCGTATTTAAGTTCTGTGATTTCTTTTAAATTTTCAAAATTATCTATTGTTACATGATCAAAGGTTAAATTGTTTGTTTTTTATAGGTTTGTTGGAAGTAAAAAATTTTTACGTGAAATTCTATTTTTTCGTAAAAAATATTTCATTAGAATTTTATTTACAGTTACCGAATTGAATTAAGTTACTCCCTTAAGTATATATTTCTTTTTATCGCAATTTTGATATATTTTTTGTATTCCTTGGGGCATTTTTTGATTATAATTGTATCATCGTCAATTTCTCGATACTCGGTTATTAATTGTTGATATACATTTGCAATTATTATTAATGTACAACTTTTTACTTAATTTTAATTCTTTTAATATTTTGTTGGGTTCATATGTAAATGTTTTATTATTTATTTCGTCCGAATTAACTGATTGTCTTGGTCTAAATTTGTATATAATCAATATTTGGTATAGGAAATAATTAACTTACATCTATGGTTATAAATGATTTTGGGATTTTTAATTGCGATTATGATGCCATTATCCTTATATTTTCAAATGCCCATACGGATTATAGCTTTTAATTTATAAAAATCAATGTCAATTTATTTATTTCCTCCTCTTCTGTAAAATTTCTGGTACATTTTTATTATTTTTGTTGCCTGATGCCTATAGGGTTTCCTGAATATAATTTATTTTGGTTCTATATTTTTTAATTTCCACCTATTTGTCATTATGAAGTATTTTCATTGCTTATTTCTTGATTTTGCTTGTCCTGCTTGTAAGGTATGTCCTTGATATTGTTCTGTCTTGTTTAATTGTTTCCTGCAAGTTTGTGTATTGTTTTATTAAAATGTGTATTTATAACAATTTGTTGGTTTTCATGTCTTGTATAATATTCTGGTTAATTTTTGGTCAATATGTTAAGGTGGTCTAAAATATCTGTTCTATCTCATCGTCCCATAATTCCAAAAAGCCATTTGTAGTTGTTCTACAATATTTTAACATTCTCTTTTTTAATTCTGTTGTTTGGGGTTTGGATTTTATTTTAGCTCTAACTAGATTTTATTTCGCTAATTAGCTCGTTTTTTTCCTGTGATGTTAATATTTTTAAGTTTTTGTCTCCATTTGATTATTATTTATTTAAAGGGTCCGATATTAATATTGTAGTCTATTACTGTTTCATTACTATTTCCGGGGGGTGGAATAAGTTTTTGTAATAGGTGCCTATGCCTCCTGCATTTGATTGAATTGTTCAATTTGTAATCTGCCATAAACACACATTGTAACGTAAAAAATTATGAAAATCTAGGATAAGAGAAAAAATTTTTGTTCAAGGATGTTCAATCTGTATTTTTGTTGAGAATTAATTTTTTTCCTGCTTTGACGGCTTTTTTATATTACATGGATGAATATATTTTATGTTGTAATCTAAATAGGTTCAATCCCTTATGCCTAACTCTTTATAGTTTTTAATTGGTCCTTCCTGGTCCTTTCCTCCCTCATAATCTTCCTCTTTGTATTATTTTTGTTTGCTTAAATTTTTTCTTTTGTGCTTGATAAAGTGTTTTTTTAGTTTTTTCCTCATCTTCTATGTTTTTTTGCATAATTTGGTGTACATTTTATTGTAGAGTGGATTAAACGGTTATTATAACTGTTATGCTAATTGCTATTCCTGCTATTATTTCAAGGAAGTAGAATGTAGTCTTTCTATGTCTGTCATTTCCTGGATGTTAATTTGGCGTGGATAATGGATTTTCTATTCTGTTTCTTGTGTTTAAGTATTTGTTTTATCTGTTCTGATCGAAATTTCATTATCCATTATTATTTATGTGGCTTATATTTTGGCAAGTGTTCAATCATAATTTTCCATTTTAGTTTTCCAGTTTTCTATGCTGTTATATTTATAAGCGACTGCGAATTTTGTGAGCTTAGTCATATTGTAACAATGATTTGTGTTTTATGTGACATATGGTCCTAAATGTATAATTTATGATTTTTTAACATCCGTGTGTTCTGTGAATTGAAACTTAGGTTTGATTGGTTTTCTGTCATATTTTAATTTCCTTACATTTTTAACAATTTGAAATTATCAACTGAATTATGTCTCTAGCTTTGGAAATATATTTTGGTTTCTTAACGAATTAAAAGCTTTATTTTATTCCCGCTATGTAATGAATCTGAAAGGGGAGGGAAGGAGGGGAGTATGGTAAATAGCTATTTTTTTTTGTTTTGTACTCTTCCTCGCTTGAAAATTCTTGAGCTCTCTTAGTACATTTAAAAAATTTATCTATTATTACAGTGTGAAAAATGTCATTAAAATACATTGTATCTTATAATATTCTGATTCTGGACTTCTGAAAAAATCCTACTGGTCCTTTAATTTATATTATTTTGCATTTTTGATTTCGATTTCAATTTCTGTTTCTGCTGGGCTTACTTCTATTATTTTCCATTTCCTACCAAGACGCTGAATATTAATTTGTCCGTTGTTGATAAGTTACTATTATCTGAGTTTTTATATTTGTTGACAATATCGTCTTTTATATAGAATTTTGTAAATCCTCCTTCTCTGCTGAATGCTGTGTATCTGATGTTCAAAGTTTGACTCATTTGTTTTATCCTTGTTTATTAGTTTCCGCTGTTTCCTGTTCTACTTAAAAAAATCTGTTACTTTATGTCCTTTCACTTTAAAAAAAAAAGAAAAAATATATTATGTCTAATCGACTTCTTGTAATTTTAAAATCCATCTTTGGTGTCTGTGCCTGTCATTTCTTTCCCTTTGTGTCTGAGTTTTAGATTATTTTATCGGAGCATGATCTAGTTATATTTGGAATTTATTACCTATCAAATAGTGTTTAAAATAGTTTTACTGCATGTATAATGGATAAAAATTCTTATCATTGTACTGTAGTTTTTTTTCGTGTTTCTTTAGAGTTCTTGCAACGAATGCAACTGTTGCCCTTGTTGGGAGGAACACTACTGCACCTATTGCGGAAGTCACTGCATCTGTTGTAATGGTAAATGGTTTATCAAAACTCTGATATATAAGATTGGATTGTGACTTATAAGTGTTTACGGTTTTTTAAAGGCATCCTATAAACTGTGGGCATTTGTATTAATTTGTGTCTCTTTTTTGTAAATATCTATCATTGGGTAAGCTATTTTGGAATAGTCCTTAATAAATTTCTGTAAAATCCTGTCATACCAGAAACCTTTCCATTTCCTTTTCTGTTTTAGGTAGTCTGCATTGCTTTTATTGCTCTAATTTTCATGTGGATTTGGGTTTTAATCCCTTGCTTTGTGAGAATGTGGTCCCTAAATATTCAGTATATTGTTTTGGGCATGAAGGAACATTTTTTTTTTTTTTGTCTGGTTGAATTTAAGTTATGATTTCTAAGTAATTTTGAAATGTTGTTTCTATAGCATCTTATGTTCCTCAAGTTTGTTGAAAATATCAAATAATCGTCCATTATACAACACAACTTTTGTTTATATATATCCCTCAGGTATTTCATTCATTAAACGTTGAAATGTGGGCTGGGCATTTTTTAACCCAAAAGGCATTCTAATCATTTCATATAAACCCATTGGTGAATGAATGCCTGTTTTTCTCTATGTCTTCTGCTGCCATTAAAATTTGGTGATAGCCTTTTGCTAAATCTAATGTAGTAAAATATTGGGCTTTACACCGAGTTTGTCTAATACAGCGTTCCATGATAGGTATTGGGTAACTTTAATCTGGAACGGTTACTTTGTTAAACGCCCTATTAGTCTACACAAATACGATACTTTTTGAATTCCAAGCTATCTCTTTTTTTTAGGTATGCACATATTGCAGCACTATATTTGCTTTTGCTTTTCTATAATCCTTGTTTCATATAAATTATTTGTTTCTTTATTTCTGTTCTTCATATTTTGGGGAGGACCCGATAGATTTTTTGAAATTAATAGGTTGGTCTGTAGTAGTTTTTATGCTATTGAACCTATTAGTGTTCGTATTGGTTAAGTGATCCCCTTCTTTGAACATAACTTTTCGTACTTTTTTGAAAGATTTCTTATTATTTTGTTTCTTTCCTCAGTATTGAGTTCTTAACTTAACACATCATTCACTTATTCCATTACGCAAACATCTTCTGATTGTTTGGAAAGGAATGGATTTCGCCCCCTTTGTTAAGTTTTAATAATTTTTGTTTTGAAAATCATATTTGCAAATGTCCTTTTTTGAAAAAAAAAAATGAAGTCCATGCCAAATAGAAATCATATGATTTTTCCAGGGGCATAGCCCCCATTTTGTTCTTGCATACTTTATATATGTAAACTCCCTTGGCACTTTTGTTTTCACTAGTACCTGTCACTTTCTATTTTTTTCCCTTTATTGTATGTATGTTTTTTGGATATTTTTCAATTATTGGTATTGGAATTGTGTACATAGTTGTGTTTAAAATGCTTATGGTTGATCCTGTTTATCTACTAAAATAATATAAGATCTTCCTCTATTTGTTCCTTTTATAAAAATTTTTTTTTCATCAAGGCTAGTTGGTTAAAAACTCTTGATTATCTGTGCTGTTTATACTTCCTCATTTATATTATCTACACTCATTGCTTTCTGCTGGGGTTGCTGAAATAATTTGTTTTTGTCTTACGTTCTGACTCTGTTGTCATTCGGATTTTTGATATTGTTCTCGTTTTTGACTCTGTTGTCTATTGGGATTTTTAGACTGTTTACATTTTGACTCTGTTCAGTATTTTTGTTTGTATTTTTATTATTGTCCCTGTTTTGTTTAGTGTACGATGGTCATGTCATTTTTGGTTAATAATAGTTTTTTATTTAAATTTCCATAAATTCAGACCATAATATTTGCAAGGTCAATCTTATTCTTGTTAATGTTGTTTTATTCATTAAAGGCAATGGCCCTTGGACCACAAGATAATTCCTTTTACTCTTGAATTAAGAGACCACTTAAATATGTCAACTAATCTGCTGTTGTTTTCAAAGACCGAAAAGTCAGTAATTTCCTCACACATTGCTCTTACTTTAAAATCAAGATCTCGAACGGTAGTTACCCTTAGTTATTAATTTTTCTGGTTTAGACCCATTTGGTCCGATTCTTTGGCGATAAGATGTCGAAGACGAGTTTTGCAATCAGCCCACGATTGTAGTCGGGTTTAATTTAAGCATAGTTCTAGCCTGCCTTGAATTTTGGTGTGAATATAACGTGAAGACCTGGTCGTTATCATCATACTCCTCCATGATTTTTGTTGCACCTGCCGAAATGAACCAGGAACGTTCCCTCCTGTCCCCGTGGAACACCGGCAAGTACTTGTTTCCTTCTCGATGCTGTTTCCTCTCCCTTGTTGTTTGATTAGAATGCACTCTGATTGGATATTATTATTGATGTTAGCATTTTGAATGCATTGTTGCATTTCGTTAATTTGTGCTGGATTAGCCATTTTTAGAATGGTGTTATGTTTTTATTGTTTTGTTAACACTTTTTTTTTTTAGTTTCCACAATAATTCTGTGTTGTTTTGCACAAAGGTTTTTTACAATATTATATTGTTTCGTATTTAGCTCACAATTATATATTTTATTATTTGTCACAAAATGTTGTTTTATAATATTATATTGTTTCGTTGCTTGGATTTTCTCCAAGTTTTCCAAATATATATATTTTATTTTGTCCACTAAATGTTTTTGTTTTCCACAGTATTATATTGGTTTCGTTACGTTTGATTGCGTTCAAAGTGTCCACAATATTTTAGCTGTGAACTCGAGTAACCCGAACTGCGCCCAATTAAGATTGGAGTCTGTTCTAATTGAGTGTAAATCAAGACTGCTTTATTGAATAAATCATATCTGTTTTGAAACTTACAATCTAAGTGTTTTTTATAATGTTTTCTCTTCTGGTCACTTTTCTTGTGACACTCTATGTTTTATGGAAAACTGTCAACATATCTTGTGAACACTCTATGTTTTAGGAAAACTGTCACTTATCTTTTGACACTCTATGTTTACTGAATGGTATTGTTTATGTTACAATAATGTGGAGTGTAAGACCTCTTGGGTCGGCTGTTATGGGAAGTGTTGCTACTGGCATACTCGCGCGAGTGCCAATTTTGTATGATAAGCTGAAGGTTTTCGTTAAATTCGTAGACGAAATGATTCGAGATCAAATTATTGTGCACTGCCTTTCGATGCTGTCCGCACAGCTGCGCTTCAAAGTTACAACCAACTTTACAAGACATTCTCACAATAGCGATCGTAATGAAGCAACTTACAAAAACGGTTGCAGTTCTAAAGGGCAAAGGAGGAGAAACAGTCCCTCTTACGAAAACAACGCGTATAACACACTATCAAAAGCAACAAAGGAAATCGGCAAAATAGGAGGAGACTATAAAGCAGAGAGAGACGCGCCAAAATCTTGCTCAGGCTGCGGTCGCTCACACACACGCAATCACGCAAATTTCGTGATGCCATTTGTCACACGTGTGCAAAAAAGGGACACATAGCTAGCGTTTGTATGTCCAAGCAACGAAACAGCGGAGTGAAACAAAAGATCAAAAAAAAAGCGAAAAGACAGAATCTATTCAAACATTGCACAGTGTCGCAAGCCAAACGAAAAGTGAAAACAATTTTATTGACTTACAAATTTTGAATAAAACAATTTCATTTCAAATCGACTCTGGTGCAAATGTTTCAGTTATCAACATAACATCATACAGACAATTGAATAGTCCCAAGCTCACAAAGAGTAATCGCATTCTTTACGCATTTGGACAAAATCCAATTCCAGTGTTAGGTGAGTTGCACACGAAAGCAAAGTGTGGCGACATAGAAGCACGTAGAGAATTCAAATAATCTGACCGGCATGGATTTGTTTAAAACATTCAACTTTGAAATTCGTCAAATTTCAAACATTAACGTTGAACACAATCATCAAATGACAGCTCTTTGTAACAAATATAAAGACGTATTTGAGCCAGTAATCGGTGCTATAAAAAACGTGAAAGCAAGTGTTTTCCTAAAGCAAAATTATACACCGAAATTCTTCAAAAGCCGACAAATACCTTATGCACAACTTGCATTGTTTAAAGAAGAAGCAGAACGTCTTGAGAAAGCAGGTATTTGGTCACAAGTAACATTCACAACTGGGCATCACCCATCGTACTCGCACCTAAGCCAGGTGGAGCAATCCGAATCTGTGGAGATTTCAAGCAAGGGGTCAATTCGCAAATTGATATCGAGCAGTATCCGTTACCAACACGTGTATCGCTTTTACATGTCATACGCCATGGTAAATACTTTTCGAAAATTGATCTGAAGAAAGCTTACTTACAGATGGAGCTAGATGAAGCAGCAAAGCATATTATGGTTGTCAACACGCCGTTAGGACTCTACCAGTACCAACGTTTACCGTACGGAATCGCTAGCGCGCCAGCTATATTCCAACGATATCTCCAGCAACTTCTAAGTGGCATAGAAGGTTGTGGAAACTATCTGGACAACATAATAGTTTCATCGCAAACAGTCGAGGAACACTACGTTCGCGTCGAACAAATCTTACGCATTCTACAGAGAATGGCATAAAATGCAAAAAGGAGAAATGTTTCTTTCTGAGGGAGAAGTCGATATTTAGGACGGAGAATCAGCGCTAAAGAAATTCTTCCTGATACATCGGGCTTACAAGCTGTCAAGGAACTGAAGCCAACAATCTACAGCAGCTAGAGGCGTTCATGGGAAAAGTGAACTACTACTGTAATTTAATACCTAATTACTCACAATTGTCTTCTCCATTAAATCAACTACGCAGGAAAAACACACCATTCAAGTTTGGCATTCAGCAGCAGCAAGCTTTTACAGCACTATATTCGCATATTCTCAATGCAACAGAGTTGGCTCATTTCAACGAGGAACTACCACTTGTACTTGCCACAGATGCATCTTCTTTCGGCGTTGGAGTGGTATTGTCACACATTCAACCAGACGGCCAGGAAAGACCAATAGCTTTCGCATCAAAACGCTGGACAAGCATCAAGTTCGCTATAGCCAAATTGAACAAGGAAAGGTCTGTCAATCATATTTGGAGTAAAGAAATTTCATCAGTATCTGTATGGTAGAAAGTTTATACTAATCACGGATCGCAAGCCACTGCTAACAATCTCAACAAGCACATCTACTAGATGACACAACAGACTTCAACGTTGGGCCATTATTCTCATGGCATAAAGTATCGTGCTACCACAGCACACGGCAACGCAGATGCACTTTCATGTCTTCCGCTCAGCACAGACGAAGATTTCGACAGAAAAGAAACATGCTACAATATCACTGAGTTATCGCCTCCGATCAACGCAGAGATCATAATCAAGCACATCAAGGATGACAAAACATTTCAACTTTTCCGTGCTTTAACATTACCAATGAATGTATTAGTTAGTAGCTCATCCAGATTACTCTTATTTGTCATTCAAACCTAGAACACTTATTTTGGAAACTTTTCGAGAAAATCGTGAATTTGTAAAAATTGACTAATCTGGCAAATTTAAGATCGATCAGGACAATATCTCAACTTTGCCGTGCTCTAACTTTGCCAATTTTGGGACGACTACAAAAAGCAATGAATGTTTTAGTAAGTAGTGCATCCTGATTTCTTTCATTTGTCATTCAAACCTAAAAAAATAAATTTGAACCCACTTTTCGAAAAAATCGTGAATTTATAAAAATTGACTAATCTGGCGAATTTAAGATCGATCAGGACAAATTCTCAACTTTTCCGTGCTTTAACATAACTAATGAATGTATTAAATAGTAGCTGATCCAGTTTACTCTTATTTGTCATTCAAACCTAGAACACTCATTTTGGAGACTTTTCGAGAAAATCGTGAATTTGTAAAAATTGACTAATCTGGCAAATTGAAGATCGATCAGGACAATATCTCAACTTTTCCGTGCTCTTACTTTGCCAAATTTGGGACGACTACAAAAAGCAATAAATGTATTAGTTAGTAGTGCATCCTGATTACTTTCATTTGTCATTCAAACCTAAAAAAATTCATTTTGAACCCACTTTTCGAAAAAATCGTGAAGTTATAAAAATTGGCTAATCTGGCGAATTTAAGATCGATCAGGACAAATTCCCAACTTTTCCGTGCTTTAACATTACCAATGAATGTATTAGTTAGTAGCTCATCCAGGTTACTCTTATTTGTCATGCAAACCTAGAACACTCATTTTGGAAACCTTTCGAGAAAATCGTGAATTTGTAAAAATTGACTAATCTGGCAAATTTAAGATAATTTAAGATAAGATATCTCAAATTTGCCCTGCTCTAACTTTGCCAATTTTGGGACGACTACAAAAAGCAATGAATGTTTTAGTTAGTAGTGCATCCTGCTTACTTTCATTTGTCATTCAAATCTAGAAAACTCATTTTGAACCCATTTTTCTAGAAAGTAGTGAATTTGTAATAATTGACTAATCTGGCGAACCTAAGATCGATCAGGTCAAAATCTTAACTTTGCCCGGCTCTAACTTTGCCAATTTTGGGACGATTACACAAAGCAATGAATGTATTAGTTAGTAGCTCATCCAGATTACTCTTTTTTGTCATTCATACCTAGAACACTTATTTTGGAGACTTTTCCAGAAAATCGTGAATTTGTAAATATTGACTAATTTGGCAAATTTAAGATCGATTAGGACAATATTTCAACTTTACCATGCTCTAACTTTGCCAATTTTGGGACGACTACAAAAACCAATGAATGTATTAGTTAGTAGCTCATCCAGATTTACTTTTTTGTCATTCAAACCTAGAACACTTATTTTGGAAACTTTTCCAGAAAATCGTGAATTTGGAAATATTGACTAATCTGGCAATTTAAGATCGATCAGGACAATATCTCAACTTTTCGGTGCTTTAACTTTGCCAATTTTGGGACGACTACAAAAAGCAATGAATGTTTTAGTTAGTAGTGCATCCTGATTACTTTCATTTGTCATTCAAACATAAAAAAATTCATTTTGAACCTACTTCGTCAATAAATCGTCAATTTGTAAAAATTGACTAATCTGGCGAATTTAAGATCGATCAGGACAAATTCCCAACTTTTCCGTGCTTTAACATACCATGAATGTAGTTAGTAACTTCATCCGATTACTCTTAT
>JANFPS010000042.1:0-111985 GCA_024703675.1 Drosophila nebulosa
AGTGTCTTTTTATTCTCGCTAGCGTTCTTGTAATGCCAGTATGTTATTCTTGAATTGGATCATTATGGTAGGTAGACAGTATCGCTTCTTTTTCTTTCTCATCTTGGATGAGAGTCACATGCTTGAGTAGCGCTTTTTTTAATGATTTCGATATTTTATTGCCCATATTTTTAAAAGTATCTATTGAAATTATTTCAAAGATCCTTTCGCTCGGTGCCATTTTTAGTTTGCTAAATTGTATACAGGCCTTGCCATTCAAGCCTTTGGAAAAACTGACCTAAGTCGAGAATTCCATTGGAGTATAAATCGCTAACATTAAGTCAAAACAACCAATAACGATTAAATCATCCATATAAAGGAAAGCTTGGCTAGGCTCAAGGCCCGAGAATGCTATTGTCATTATTCTCTGAAATGAATTAGGCTCTATTTTTTACCAAAAGGTAATCACGTGAAACGGTATGAGCCATTGCCGTTGAAAAAAGACGTTATATCTCTCCGATTTTTCTTCAAGTTGAATTTGACGGAAACCTGACATATTTAAGGCAAAGCAAGAAAAATATTTAGCTCTACCCAATTGATCAAGAATAGCATCTATTCTGGGGAGCGGAAACTTATCTGACAACAATTTTTTGTTTATCTGGCGATAGTCAATTACTAGTCGCCATTTTTTCTCTGTAGATCCCGAAAGACAACAATACCCTGTTCAATCTATTTTCCAACGACGCTGGATTTCTTCCGTTTGGATATGCGGGCTCCGGTAATTTTTTACACATACCGGTTCATCATCCTTAAGCCTTCATTTTTATTTGTAAAAATTGTTTGTTGCGATTGGTTCGGCATCAAGTCCAAACACATCACTATACTCGGTGCATATTTCTTCAAGTTTGTTTTTAAACAAAATGGGAAAGTTTTTTTTTAATTTATGAATTACAGACTCTTTTCTAATATCTTTTGGATTTTGAGTTACATCATAGTTCGAAAGTGATTCAAATTTTATGTTATTAATGCCTACCATTTGGCATGTATCTGTGGTATTTAAGAATCGGACAAAAGTATTTTGGGCTGTTGCAATAGAGTTTGCAACATAAACACCGGTTTAATTTCCTGATTTAGAATTAAAATGTTTTTCTTCTGCTGAAGATAGCTCTATTTTGCGTACCACTTGGGATCTTGCTGATAGAATTGTTAAGTTATCACCAGAACTCATTTTTATTGGAACATAAATTCAATTTCTTGAATTATCACCAGAACTCAATGTTATTGGAACATAAATTGGGTACGTTAAATTTTGTGGTCTAACTATAAACCAATCTTCTGAACTATTTTAATCTAAATTGCAATTGAATGTTTTTATGAAATCTAATCCTCTTATTCCATCGCATGGGATTGCGAAGTCTGAATGAAGCAGATGAAATTTGTATGGAATAACGTATTTGGCTGTTTGTAATTCAATTGAGACTAGTCCTTTGGAGTTTATTACTCCTTCTCCTATGCCTCGAATGTCTATAAGTTTATTTGTTTCGAGTCATGAAAGATATCGGAATTTTCTTTTAAGATAGAAATATCTGCACCTGTATCTATAAAAAATGTTATATTCTTGTTTGTTGCAACATTCTTAAGGGATACGAAATTATTAAGGCTAAGGCTGATGGTATAGACTTTACTACTTAAGTTTGAGTATTTGGAGGATTCTGTCCGTATTCCAAAGAATCTTGGACAATCCTAACATTGTTATTATTTCGGTAATAACCTCCATTGTGGTGGTTATTGTAATTATTTTGGTAATTGCCTCTTCCTCGGTAATTACCCCGGTTGCCATGAGTAAGATCATTTTGTCGGTGTTGGGAGTACAGTACAGTATTTGACTGTCCTGTTGCTTATGTACAGCTGTTTACAAATTTGGATATAGCATCATTCATGTTATTATGATATTTACTCTATCGATTGCACAATTTTGAGTCATAGTCTTGACAGCGACTTCTGTGCTGTACTGGTTGGCTAGCTCCGGTGTCAACCCATCGTTGATGTACGCTCTTCCAGAGACTAAGTCATTTTTCTACCTCTAGGGTATATTAATTCACGGTCTTATTTTTTGTTGCAGGTTTAGGAGTTTGGCAGAAATAACATTTACAGACTCTCCTTTTACTGATTTTTTCAGTTGCGTAATTATGGCTAAATTTGTTTGCTCGTTGCTAATGAGATTGAGAGCATGACCTTTTAGTTTTGTTTTTATAAGTTTTATTGCCACTTGTTCATGAGTTCCTTTCAGCGAATCGACCAGAGTTAATGAGTCGATAAAGCACTGAAAATTTTCTGCCTTACATCAAAGTCTAAAATCAGCGATGAGGCTAGTTTTAGGAAACTTTCCACCGCTTGTGCCATGTTTGAAATTGGTTCAATAGACTCTTTATCGTCAAAATCCGACTCGATGTCTTGGCGAGTTTCCATTAAAACTGACTCATCGAAACTGGCTGGTGTACTGCGTATGCTTGGGAGAAATAAAGTGTGCCTCTCCGATATGTACCTAAGATTATCTCTTAATCTTAGTAACACGTCACCCACCTGCTTGTGTGAGATGTAACTGTGTTAATCTCTTTTCGCTTTTGTGTATAATTTCACGAATGTTATTATACATATTTATTAGAATCCGCACATGTTTCATTTTTGTTTTATTTGATATCGGTGCTTTCTTATTAAAACACTTAAACGATTTATTAAATTCTTGGCGGTTGTCTTTTATGAAATGCGATATTTCTGATCATTCCGTTAATTTTCCTATTTTAGACTTTGTCTAAATCATTAGATCTACGTATCTTTTCCTAAGCTTTCTTTTATACATTAAGTACGCCTTTAGGACTAGGTTCAGAGCTGTTAAAATCGCTTTAACCGCTAGTAAATAGTTTTGGACTCTTGAGTGTGGTGTTGAATCCACAAGCTCTATGACGTTAATGACGTCAGCCGTACTATCTTTAACTTTGGATTCTCTGCCTCCCATTTTGAAAAGGCAAATTTAATTAATTTTTTTTTTTTTTATTTATTGGCTGCTGCACAGGTATACTCGAAGAATGGGGAGTACACTGGTCCCTCGCAGTCGTTGGGGCAGGCTATCCTTGGTCTCGGTATTTCTTTAACTGGTTGTGGAGTTATTATTATCTTGGGTTTCGCCAAGTTTTGTATAGCAGTGTAGGTGGATGGGCTGGCGTTTTTTATGAATTCAACCTCGGTGTGCAATTTCACCGAGGTGGTCCAATTTATTGAATTTGGGCTGTTTAACAGCTTTAAAAGTTCAGCCTTCCTGGCTTTTAGTTTTTTTACCACACCGCGTTTTTTTCCATCACACTCAACTTACTGCTTTTTCCTTCTTGTTTGGGGCTTTTAGGGCTGGTACATAATTTCTTGACATTAATTTGACCTAATTCCGAGAATACCCTACAATTTTCAATGGTAGTCAGTGCTGCCTTCTTCTGGGTCCTAGTACAATGGAGAGGCGGGGAGAACTCTAACTCATACTTTTAAATGTATTCTTGTTCTAAGCCATAAACTAACAAAACTCTGTTCTATTCCTAATTATAGAAAGTACCCTATTTCCAATCACATAGCCAAAAATGTATATTTCATAATTATATATTCATTTATTAAAATTTTTTGTTTCATTTATATGTAATTAAAATTTGTATTTTATTTTTTGCCCTTTTACAGGTATATATTTATATATTTGTTTTTGGTTTTGTTTTTTCTTTAGATTTATTAAATGCATCACATTAATGCTTAGGCTGTAGGTGAGTGTTTGTGTGTGTCTGTGTGTGTGTAAGGTGTAATTTTTCATCTCATTGAATTATTATTATTATTATTATTTATATATATATTTAATTTTTTGCAATTTACAGGTATCCCTACCACTCTTATTGAGCAACTTTAATGTCGCACAATTTAACATAATTATGTATTAGTAACGAAAAAAATATGCATCGCAGTGCATAGTTAAAAACACTTTGTTGGGCGTTCTTTGTAACGCTGTCGGTTCACCAGTCCTTGGTCTGGCTTGATGCGTCAGACGATGCCGGTGCTGGCTGCACAGTCTTCCTAATCTATATATTTTTTTTGGTGGGGGACCGGTGCTGGCGGCAAAAGTGGCGTGGCCACCTGGGACATCGTTGGGCAAGCACCGCAATGCACTTGGCCGAAGAGTGATACGCTTGTTTATGCAACTGTCACTTCTGGTTGTTTTGAATATTTATTTTCGAATGTTCTTTCCACTTTATTCAATTTATTCTTAAGAAACAACATTCTGAGTACGGAAAACCTAAATACAGAGGGGAAAGCACAGCTTATCTAAATTTGCTCAAAATTTTCAGACATATTTTATAAAAAAGAAACCCAACAAACCTTCAGTAGCGAAATAACACACTCGATCCCAACTACAGATAATATTCCATGCTAAGTCTTATCGTCAGCCACTCATTCATAAACAAGAAATAAAGAAACAAATTTAGTTTCTGATTTTGTAATATAAAAAGTGCGTAAGGACCCTTTAAATTATATAGGAAAATAGCGCACGTGCATGGTTGATCAACGAATCTCCCCGACCGATTGTTTTGCTAGCCGCAACAAGAGTCCCTCCGATTACCACTGCAGTGCTTTAATATGTTTATATCTGGTGTGCAACAACATTTGCAGGTATAGCGAAGAACATCATTATACCTTTTGACACACCAAATGTACAGAGCATCGTTCCTGTTCATTACGTTGAGTAAGCGCCCTCATGCTTTTATTTTGAGGGGGACATATGTTATTGCAAGTGTCTAAGTGTTAATAAGAAAACGGATGTTTACTTTGAAATGCTAATATTTTAGCGGCGAAAAGTACATAAAGTTAATGGGTATTGAGGATGGAAGGATACATGATATTGACGCGATTTGATTGGCCTAAATATTAATAATGAATTAATAATTTTTGGTTTTTAGGGGAACAATTATTATTGCAAGTGTTCAATTGTTCATGAACAAAACGGATCTTTAGTATAAAGCTATCAATTTTAGGATGTGAAAAATTGATAAGTTAATGGGTTAAGGTTAGGTAGATGACTACCCCATTCTAAAATAAAAAGCCTGTGTAGTATGTTGTTGCGGTTTTAGCCTTAAGAATTAATAAAGTTGACAGAACATTCGAATAAAACAGTAAAAAGAACCAGAGGTGCCCGTGTATTATATTGGACAGGACAACCGTGCTAATTGGCGGCGATGCTCCTTCAACACGACCCACTGAACAACTCCAATTGCATAAACAAGCCTATCACTCCTCGGCCTAGTGGGATTTGAAATTATTAAGGCTAAGGCTGATGGTATAGACTTTACTACTTTACTTTACTACTTAAGTTTGGGAATTTGGAGGATTCTGTCCGTTTTCCGAAGAATCTTGGACAATGCTAATATTGTTATTATTTCGGTAATAGCCTAGTTATTTCTTCTATTGGAATTTCTACGGCCTCTAGAGTAACCTCTATTTTGGCCTTGAGGTCTATTATACAGCAGAAAACTTGATGTCAGTGAAGCGTCTGCAAGAAGCCGGAATGGCAATCCATTTTGACCAAGACGGTGTGTCAATTAAGAAAAATGGCATCACTGTTGTTGAAAGTTCGGGTAAGTTCAACAACATACCAATACTAAAATTCCAAGCATACAGTATAAATGCGGGAAATAATAATTATCGATTATGGCATGAGAGATTGGGTCATGTTAGCAAAGCAAAACTAATAAACTAATAAAGAATAATAATTTGTTTATTGATAGCAGTCTTCTAAATAATTTAAAAATTTCGGATGAAATTTGTGAGTCCTGCTTAAATGAAAAGCAAGCTAGGTTGCCATTCAATCAATCTAAAGACAAAAGTCACATTAAGCGTCCCTTATTTGTTGTCCATTCAGACGTTTGCGGCCCAATTACACCAACAACAATAGACGATAAAAATTACTTTGTGATTTTTGTAGATCAATTTACACATTACTGTGTAACTTGCTTATTAAAATACAAGTCTGACGTTTTCAATGCTTTCATAGATTTTGCTGCAAAAAGTCAAGCTCACTTTAATCTTAAAATTGTTAACTTGTATATTGACAACGGTAGAGAATACCTGTCAAATGAAATGCGTGAGTTTTGTGTTAAAAATGGAATAAGCTATCATTTAACCGTGCCACATACACCTCAGTTGAATGGTGTCTCGGAAAGAACAACCGATGCAATCTCGTGGGTGCAGCACATTGCTCAAGAAGCCTTTAAAGGCACTAGATGGAAGTGCGGCACTAAAAAATACTGCCTAGTAGCCACACTAGACATCAAGAATGCCTTTAATACTGCCAACTGGGGGAGAATTATAGAAGCACTAGAAAAATTTCGGGTCCCGAGGTACATCCGTAATCTCATTTCGAGCTACTTAAGCGGATGCAAATTAACATACAACACTGAAGTTGGAGAGGAAACCTATATAGTCTCAGGGGGAGTTCCTCAAGGGTCTGTGCTAGGACCCCACCTGTGGAACATTATGTACGATGGCGTACTACGGCTCAACACTCCGGATGGAACCAATATAGTTGGATTTGCCGATGATATCGCTGTAGTGACAGTCGCAAAGCAGCTGCACGATGCCGAAAATAGGTGCAATATAGCAATCTCCATTATTAAGGATTGGCTGGGAGCTACAGGATTGGCCTTAGCCGACCACAAAACAGAGGCAGTGCTTATTAGCACGAGAAAGAAGGTAGAAGTGGCAAAAATACGGGTTGGAGACCATGTCATTGAGTCTAAACCATGTATTAAGTATCTAGGAGTCATACTAGACCATCGCCTGAGCTTTAAGCAACACATCGATTACGCTTGCGGTAAGGCAGCACACGCGACACGGGCTCTCTCTCGGATCACCACAAATACGAGGGGTCCCAAGCAACAGCGAAGGAAACTGATTATGGGGGTAGTCAGGTCGATCCTACTATACGCAGCCCCCATCTGGGCAGACGCCGTAAGATGCGCAACTTACAGAAGAGGAATAGAGTCAGTGCATCGACTCTGTGCCCTTAGAATGTGCTGTGCCTTTCGAACGGTTTCAGCTGACGCTATCCATGTAATAGCGGGTGTCCCACCAATGGATCTCTTGGTGTATGAAGCAGTAAAATATAGAGATCAGGATGCACAAATCCCTCCCCAAACCCGAAGGAGGACAGTGCGCGAAGACTGCATCACAGTGTGGCAGGTGAGGTGGAATGCAACTGACAAAGGACGGTGGACTCATAGACTTATTCCGGACATCAGAAAATAGGTGTATAGGAAGCATGGGGAAGTTGATTTCTACTTGACGCAACTTATGACTGGACATGGAGTGTTTAAGCACTACCTAAATAGGTTCAGACATGAAGACGACCAGTACTGCACTTACTGCGGTCCGGGTATAATTGAAGACGCAGAACACATATTTTTTGTCTGTCCGCAATTTGAAGGAGAGCGATCAGAGTTGAGTAGAAGAGTTGGGAGGGTGCCTACAGTTACTTCAATGGTAGATATCCTACTCAGCTCAGAAGATTGTTGGTCCGCCGTGTGTAACACGACATGTATGATTCTCCAAAAACTGCGTCGCGCAGAAAGACTGCGCAGAATTCAAAGATGAGGCAATAGGCACCTCCCCCTCCGCAAAGTTTTACCTAACGGTAGTTCCCCCGAGAGAAACGTAGGACGGGTGCGTGTTTAGTGGTGTGAGCT
Organism: Drosophila nebulosa; assembly: GCA_024703675.1. NCBI lineage: Eukaryota > Metazoa > Arthropoda > Insecta > Diptera > Drosophilidae > Drosophila > Drosophila nebulosa. The sequence goes on from JANFPS010000042.1 coordinate 7,746, forward strand.
GAGAGGCAAGTCCCACACTTCGGCTTTCAACGCTTTTTGCCACCTAGAAAAAACAAAAAAACACACACACATGCACTCGGCTAAGCTAAGGCTAGAGTGTCGGTCACAGGTGGCGGAAAGTGAATGGCCTACAGATATGTAGGTTACCTGCGAATACCAGATAAGCAGTCCACGACCAATAGCGACTAGCATGGAGGGAGTAACTTAGAAGGTTGCAGTTCCCGACGAAGAGTTAGTGACAGGGCGAGAAGGAGCCGCCCTTAAAATAGGCAACTGTAAACCCTGTTCGGCGACTGCCCATAGTGGGCGGCCAACAGGTCTGCGCCAGATCGGAACGGTCGGCAGGGAATATTACCTGGCGGTAGGTATAAAACGCTATGGGAAGGAACCCAGATCAAAAAACCAAAATGGAAGAAGTAAGAGGAGACAAATTTACGGTGCAGGGAGTCGGATCCTCAGTACCGGCGGCTGTGAGGGGCGAGCAAGCGGGCCCCCGGGCGTCGATATCCAGCGACCGCAATGCTACAGTGGTGGTCGACTTGGCCACGGTAGCAGATAACTCTACAAGCCAACAACAACAACTACAAGCTTCACCAAAGCAACAGATGTCGGAGACAGAAGTGTTTAAAGCCTCGACCAGAGTGTTGAGATCACCTGTCAGGAAATCGTTTTCGTTGTCACCGTTTAACTGCGACAAAATGCGCACGTCGGATGGAGAAAACAAAGCTATTATTGACTTGGAACAGACCGAGAACCACGATGAGAAAAATGCGGCAAGTTCGGCACTCATTAAGCTTGGGGAAAAAATCGAGGAGCTGACTGAACTAATGACGTTGCCCCAACGAACGATAAACAATCGAATGAGAACACTCGTCAATAGTATTGCCTTTCTGCATAAGGAAGCAATACGTGCCAACCGGAAGCAACCGACACCGGTGGTTCCAAGACCAGTGGTCGTGGAACAGCACAGAACCATATCAAATGGGGTAGCTGGCGGGGATACCGGTACAAAAAGGGCAAGGAGCCCAGGGCAAGATGCAGTAATCACCAAAAAAGCAATGCACGAGATGGAAGCCCCAAATCAGCAACCAGGTGTACTGAAGACCAAAAATGTCAGCAGTAAAGTATCTAAACCAGTGGATCACAACATCAAAGCCACAGATCCTGATGAGACAGCATGGACAACGGTTAAGAAGAAGAACAATCCCAGGAAGAGAAGATCACCCCGGAGCGATGCAATAGTTCTGAAGACGGTTGGTGACACAACGTACGCGGACATTCTCAAGCAGATTAAAAGCGAGCCGGAACTTGCAGCCTTGAGCCAAAGCGTCAAAGGCATCCGCAAGACGGCAAAAGGAGAGATGCTACTCATTATGAGCAAGACCGCGGACGAGAACACGGATAAGTTGCAGTCTATGGTTAAAAAAGTGGTGGGATACAAAGCTGAAGTCAAAGCACTTACTGAAGCGCAACAGCTTGAAATTAAGGATATGGATGAAACCACTACTGCCGAAGATGTTTTCAGTGCACTTAAGGCAAAACTTGGGGACATAGGCCTAACGAAGGATGCTATCTTACCTTTACGCAAGGCATATGGAGATACACAGACTGCAACAATTCAAACAACAGCTAAGGTATCTGAGGCAATACTGGCACTTGGAAAGTTAAGAATAGGCTGGGTCAACTGCCGAATCAGTCTCGATTTTGGGCATACTGCGAGTAGATGTCGAGGTAAGGAGGACTGCAAGGGGATTTGTTTTAAGTGCGGAGGTGCAAATCACCAAGCTAAAGCATTCCAGAATTCTCCCAAATGTACACTCTGCGTTAGGAAGGGAAGAAGCGAGACCAGCCACAGTGTAATGAGTATCGGGTGCCCTCTCTATCAGAAGGCGTTAAAAAATATGCGAAATAAATGAGATTCATACAACTCAATCTGAATCACTGTGGGGTGGCGCAGGACCTACTGACGCAGACCATTCAAGAGGAGCACATAGATGTTGCTATTATAAGCGAACCATACGGGAAGTGTCCGAACCCCTGTGGGGCCTATGATAACACAGGAAAAACTGCGATTTTGAGTTGTGAAGCTCGTCAGATCACAGGGCAACTGGCTGCAGATTACTTCGTTAGGGCGGAAATAGGTCGGATTCAGGTATGCAGTGTATACATTCCACCAAGCCTGACACTGCAAGAAGCAACTAGTGTAATGGAAGAGATAGCCGACGATGCTCATGGAAGAAGTCCTTTGATACTTGCGGGAGACTTCAATGCCTGGGCCACAGAAAGGGGTAGTACAAGAAGCAACCCAAGAGGTCTTTCACTTCTAGAATGCATTGCGACGCTTGAGATAACACTGCTGAACACGGGCACCCAACACACCTTCTCTAGAGCAGGAGCTGGTTCAATAATTGATCTCACCTTTGTAAGCAGTGGTATAGCACCGGGATCAACTTGGCATACTAGTCAGAGGTATACGGGCAGTGACCATAGTGCGATTATATTCATGGTGGATAGCTACCCACATAGCAGGACTGGAGCGCAACCAGCACGCATCATCAGCTACAAAGTGGACACCCTGGATGTAGCAGCGCTAAATGTTATGCTCGAAAATACCCATATAACTGGCTCAGCGAATGAAAAAGCTGTAATGGCCATGGAAATTGTTAAAAATGCTTACGACGCCTCGATGGTACGGAAGAAGAAAACTTCACCTTGGCATAAAGAAGTATACTGGTGGAGCGAATAGATCGCTTAAGCAAGAACTGAATGCTTGCATGCCCAAAGGCGTTACAGCCGAGCTAGGAATAGGCCCGATTTTGAGGTCAGACAAGTGGAATATAGAAGAAAAAGGAAAGTCCTCAAGAGATTGATTAGAGCCAGTAAGGTAGATGCCTTTAAGCAACTATGTGATGACGCTGAGCGAAATCCATGGGGTTTTGCCTATAAAGTAGTTATGAAGAAACTGAGTGCGTTTAGGCTCCCCATGCCAACGTGTCCGGAACTGATGAGCAAAATAGTGCACACACTCTTTCCCCAACAACAGGCTGTAACTCAAACAAATGAGCAACACCAAGATGATCCAGGGACAGAATGGGCAACAGATGAGGAAGTATTGACACTGGCTGGCACACTTAAAGATGGTAAAGCACCGGGACCTGATGGTATACCGAACAAAGCTCTTAAGGAAGCTATAATAGGAAACGCGGAGATGTTCACAGCTCTCTACAATGCGTGCTTGAGGGAGGCGGTATTTCCCGATATAAGAAAGGGCCAAATGCTTGTTCTTATACCCAAGGGCAACAAGCCTCCAGAAGACTGAGCGGCATATCGTCCCTTATGCATGCTAGATGCTGCGGGCAAAATCCTAGAACGAATAATAGCAAGACGGCTCGATCAATCCATCAGAGAGTCAGGAGGACTATCAGAACAGCAGTTCGGCTTCCGGAAAATGAGATCAACAACCGATGCAATCTCGTGGGTGCAGCACATTGCTCAAGAAGCCGTTAAAGGCACTAGATGGAGGTGCGGCACTAAAAAATACTGCCTAGTAGCCACACTAGACATCAAGAATGCCTTTAATACTGCCAACTGGGGGAGAATCATAGAAGCACTGGAAAAATTTCGGGTCCCAAGGTACAGTTTGGGGAGGAAACCTACATAGTCTCAGGGGGAGTTCCTCAAGAGTCTGTGCTAGGACCCCACCTGTGGAATATTATGTACGATGGCGTACTACGGCTCAACACTCCGGATGGAACCAATATAGTTGGATTTGCCCATGATATCGCTGTAGTGACAGTCGCAAAGCAGTTGCACGATGCCGAAAATAGGTGCAATATTGCCATTATTGAGAATTGGCTGGGAGCTACAGGATTGGCCTTAGCCGACCACAAAACAGAGGCAGTGCTTATTAGCACGAGAAAGAAGGTAGAAGTGGCAAAAATACGGGTTGGAGACCATGTCATTGAGTCTAAACCATGTATTAAGTATCTAGGAGTCATACTAGACCATCGCCTGAGCTTTAAGCAACACATCGAATACGCTTGCGGTAAGCAGCACACGCGACACGGGCTCTCTCTCGGATCACCACAAATACGAGGGGACCCAAGCAACAGCGAAGGAAACTGATTATGGGGGTAGTCAGGTCGATCCTACTATACGCAGCCCCCATCTGGGCAGACGCCGTACGATGCGCAACTTACAGAAGAGGAATAGAGTCAGTGCATCGACTCTGTGCCCTTAGAATGTGCTGTGCCTTTCGAACGGTTTCAGCTGACGCTATCCATGTAATAGCGGGTGTCCCACCAATAGATCTCTTGGTGTAGGAACCAATAAAATATAGAGATCAGGATGCACAAATCCCTCCTCAAACCCGAAGGAGGACAGTGCGCGAAGACTGCATCACAGTGTGGCAGGTGAGGTGGAATGCAACTGACAAAGGACGGTGGACTCATAGACTTATTCCGGACATCAGAAAATGGGTGTATAGGAAGCATGGGGAAGTTGATTTCTACTTGACGCAACTTATGACTGGACATGGAGTGTTTAAGCACTACCTAAATAGGTTTAGACATGAAGACGACTCCTACTGCACTTACTGCGGTCCGGGTATAATTGAAGACGCAGAACACATATTTTTTGTCTGTCCGCAATTTGAAGGAGAGCGATCAGAGTTGAGTAGAAGAGTTGGGAGGGTGCCTACAGTTACTTCAATGGTAGATATCCTACTCAGCTCAGAAGATTGTGTAACACGACATGTATGATTCTCCAAAAACTGCGTCGCGCAGAAAGACTGCGCAGAATTCAAAGATGAGGCAATAGGCCCCTCCCCCTCCGCAAAGTTTTACCTAACGGTAGTTCCCCCGAGAGAAACGTAGGACGGGTGCGTGTTTAGTGGTGTGAGCTGAGAGGCAAGTCCCACACTTCGGCTTTCAACGCTTTTTGCCACATAGAGAAAAAAAAAAACACACACACACACACACCCGGCTAAGCTTAGGCTAGAGTGGGGGTCACAGGTGGCGGATAGTGAAAGGCCTACAGATATGTAGGTTAGCTGCAAATACCAAATAAGCCATATAATAACCAATAGCGACTAGCATGGAGGGAGTAACTTAAAAGGTTACAGTACCGGCGGCTGTGAGGGGTGAGCAAGCGGGACCCCGGGCGTCGATATCCAGCGACCGCAATGCTACAGTGGTGGTAGACTTGGCCACGGTAGCAGATAACTCTACAAGCCAACAACAACAACTACAAGCTTCACCAAAGCAACAGATGTCGGAGACAGAAGTGTTTAAAGCTTCGACCAGAGTGTTGAGATCACCTGTCAGGAAATCGTTTTCGTTGTCACCGTTTAACTGCGAAAAAATGCGCACGTCGGATGGAGAAAGCAAAGCTATTATTGACATGGAACAGACCGAGAACCACGATGAGAAAAATGCGGCAAGTTCAGCACTCACTAAGCTTGGGGAAAAAATCGAGGAGCTCACTGAGCTAATGACGTTGCCCCAACGAACGATAAACAATCGAATGAGAACACTCGTCAATAGCATTGTCTTTCTGCATAAGGAAGCAATACGTACCAACCGGAAGCAACCGACACCGGTGGTTCCAAGACCAGTGGTCGTGGAACGGCACGGAACCATATCAAATGGGGAAGCTGGTGGGGATACCGGTACAAAAAGGGCAAGGAGTCCAGGGCCAGGTGCAGTAATCACCAAAAAAGCAATGCACGAGATGGAAGCCTCAAATCAGCAACCAGTTGTACTGAAGACCAAAAATGTCAGCAGTAAAGTATCTAAACAAGTGGATCACAACATCAAAGCCACAGATCCTGATGAGACAGCATGGACAACGGTTAAGAAGAAAAACAATCCCAGGAAGAGAAGACTACCCCTGAGCGATGCAAATTAAAAGCGAGCCGGAATTTGCAGCCTTGAGCCAAAGCGTCAAAGGCATCCGCAAGACGGCAAAAGTAGAGATGCTACTCATTATGAGCAAGACCGCAGATGGGAACACGGATAAGTTGCAGTCTATGGTTAAAAAGGCGTGGGATACAAAGCTGAAGTCAAAGCACTTACTGAAGTGCAACAGCTTGAAATTAAGGATATGGATGAAACCACTACTGCCGAAGATGTTTTCAGTGCACTTAAGGCAAAACTTGGGGACGTAGACCTAAGGAAGGATGCTATCTTACCTTTACGCAAGGCATATGGAGATACACAGACTGCGACAATTCAAACAACAGCTAAGGTATCTGAGGCAATACTAACACTTGGAAAGTTAAGAATAGGTTGGGTAAACTGCCGAATCAGACTTAAACAGGTACCGAAGAGATGCTACAAATGTCTCGATTTTGTGCATACTGCGAGTAGATGTCGAGGTAAGGAGGACTGCAAGGGGAAATGTTTTAAGTGCGGAGGTGCAAATCACCAAGCTAAAGCATGCCAGAATTCTCCCAAATGTACACTCTGCGTTAGGAAGGGAAGAAGTGAGACCAGCCGCAGTGTAATGAGTATCGGGTGCCCTCTCTATCAGAAGGCGTCAAAAAATATGCGAAATAAATGAGATTCATACAACTCAATCTGAATCACTGTGGGGTGGCGCAGGACCTACTGACGCAGACCATTCAAGAGGAGCACATAGATGTTGCTATTATAAGCGAACCATACGGGAAGTGTCCGAACCCCTGTTGGGCCTATGATAACACAGGCAAAGCTGCGATTTGGTTGTGGAGCTCGTCGGAGGCAGATCACAGGGCAACTGGCTGCAGATTACTTCGTTAGGGCGGAAATAGTTGGCAATCAGGTATACAGTGTATACATTTCACCAAGCCTGACACTGCAAGAAGCAACTAGTGTAATGGAAGAGATAGCCGACGATGCTCATGGAAGAAGTCCTTTGATACTTGCGGGAGACTTCAATGCCTGGGCCACAGAATGGGGTAGTACAAGAAACAACCCAAGAGGTCTTTCACTTCTAGAATGCATTGCGACGCTTGAGGTAATACTGCTGAACACGGGCACCCAACACACCTTTTCTAGAGCAGGAGCTGGTTCAATAATTGATCTCACCTTTGTAAGCAGTGGTATAGCACCGTGATCAACTTGGCATATTAGTCAGAGGTATACGGGCAGTGACCATAGTGCGATTATATTCATGGTGGATAGCTACCCACATAGCAGGACTGGAGCGCAACCAGCACGCAGCTGCAGCTACAAAGTGGACACCCTGGATGTAGCAGCGCTAAATGTTATGCTCGAAAATACCCATATAACTGGCTCAGCGAATGAAGAAGCTGTAATGGCCATGGAAATTGTTAAAAATGCTTGCGACGCCTCGATGGTACGGAAGAAGAAAACTTCACCTTGGCACAAAGAAGTATACTGGTGGAGCGAAGAGATCGCTTTAGCAAGAACTGAATGCTTGCATGCCCGAAGGCGTTACAGCCGAGCTAGGAATAGGCCCGATTTTGAGATCAGACAAGTGGAATATAGAAGAAAAAGGAAAGTCCTCAAGAGATTGATTAGAGCCAGTAAGGTAGATGCCTTTAAGCAACTATGTGATGACGCTGAGCGAAATCCATGGGGTTTTGCCTATAAAATAGTTATGAAGAAACTGAGTGCGTTTAGGCTCCCCATGCCAACGTGTCCGGAACTGATGAGCAAAATATGAGCAACACCAAGATGATCCAGGGACCGAATGGGCAACAGATGAGGAAGTATTGACACTGGCTGGCACACTTAAAGATGGTAAAGCACCGGGACCTGATGGTATACCGAACAAAGCTCTTAAGGAAGATGTTCACAGCTCTCTACAATGCGTGCTTGAGGGAGACGGTATTTCCAGATATATGGAAGTGCCAAAGGCTTGTGCTTATACCCAAGGGCAACAATCCTCCAGAAGACCCAGCGTCATATCGGCCCTTATGCATGCTAGATGCTGCGGGCAAAATCCTAGAACGAATAATAGCAAGACGGCTCGATCAATCCATCAGAGAGTCAGGAGGACTATCAGAACAGCAGTTCGGCTTCCGGAAAATGAGATCAACAACCGATGCAATCTCGTGGGTGCAGCACATTGCTCAAGAAGCCGTTAAAGGCACTAGATGGAGGTGCGGCACTAAAAAATACTGCCTAGTAGCCACACTAGACATCAAGAATGCCTTCAATACTGCCAACTGGGGGAGAATCATAGAAGCACTGGAAAAATTTCGGGTGCCAAGGTACATCCGTAAACTCATTTCGAGCTATTTAAGCGGGCGCAAGTTAACATACAATACTGAAGTTGGAGAGGAAACCTACATAGTCTCAGGGGGAGTTCCTCAAGGCTCTGTGCTAGGACCCCACCTGTGGAATATTATGTACGATGGCGTACTACGGCTCAACACTCCGGATGGAACCAATATAGTTGGATTTGCCGATGATATCGCTGTAGTGACAGTCGCAAAGCAGTTGCACGATGCCGAAAATAGATGCAATATAGCAATCTCCATTATTAAGGATTGGCTGGGAGCTACATGATTGGACTTAGCCGACCACAAAACAGAGGCAGTGCTTATCAGCACGAGAAAGAAGGTAGAAGTGGCAAAAATACGGGTTGGAGACCATGTCATTGAGTCTAAACCATGTATTAAGTATCTAGGAGTCATACTAGACCATCGCCTGAGCTTTAAGCAACACATCGAATACGCTTGCGGTAAGCAGCACACGCGACACGGGCTCTCTCTCGGATCACCACAAATACGAGGGGACCCAAGCAACAGCGAAGGAAACTGATTATGGGGGTAGTCAGGTCGATCCTACTATACGCAGCCCCCATCTGGGCAGACGCCGTAAGATGCGCAACTTACAGAAGAGGAATAGAGTCAGTGCATCGACTCTGTGCCCTTAGAATGTGCTGTGCCTTTCGTACGGTTTCAGCTGACGCTATCCATGTAATAGCGGGTGTCCCACCAATAGATCTCTTGGTGTAGGAACCAATAAAATAAAGAGATCAGGATGCACAAATCCCTCCTCAAACCCGAAGGAGCAAGCGAGGTGGAATGCAACTGACAAAGGACGGTGGACTCATAGACTTTTTCCGGACATCAGAAAATGGGTGTATAGGAAGCATGGGGAAGTTGATTTCTACTTGACGCAACTTATGACTGGACATGGAGTGTTTAAGCACTACCTAAATAGGTTTAGACATGAAGACGACCAGTACTGCACTTACTGCGGTCCGGGTATAATTGAAGACGCAGAACACATATTTATTGTCTGTCCGCAATTTGAAGAAGAGCGATCAGAGTTGAGTAGAAGAGTTGGGAGGGTGCCTACAGTTACTTCAATGGTAGATATCCTACTCAGCTCAGAAGATTGTTGGTCCGCCGTGTGTAACACGACATGTATGATTCTCCAAAAACTGCGTCGCGCAGAAAGACTGCGCAGAATTCAAAGATGAGGCAATAGGCCCCTCCCCCTCCGCAAAGTTTTACCTAACGGTAGTTCCGCGGAGAGAAACGTAGGACGGGTGCGTGTTTAGTGGTGTGAGCTGAGAGGCAAGTCCCACACTTCGGCTTTCAACGCTTTTTGCCACCTAGAGAAAAAAAAAACACACACACACACACACACTCGGCTAAGCTTAGGCTAGAGTGGGGGTCACAGGTGGCGGATAGTGAAAGGCCTACAGATATGTAGGTTAGCTGCAAATACCAAATAAGCCATATAATAACCAATAGCGACTAGCATGGAGGGAGTAACTTAAAAGGTTACAGTACCGGCGGCTGTGAGGGGTGAGCAAGCGGGACCCCGGGCGTCGATATCCAGCGACCGCAATGCTACAGTGGTGGTAGACTTGGCCACGGTAGCAGATAACTCTACAAGCCAACAACAACAACTACAAGCTTCACCAAAGCAACAGATGTCGGAGACAGAAATGTTAAAGCTTCGACCAGAGTGTTGAGATCACCTGTCAGGAAATCGTTTTCGTTGTCACCGTTTAACTGCTACAAAATGCGCACGTCGGATGGAGAAAGCAAAGCTATTATTGACATGGAACAGACCGAGAACCACGATGAGAAAAATGCGGCAAGTTCAGCACTCACTAAGCTTGGGGAAAAAATCGAGGAGCTCACTGAGCTAATGACGTTGCCCCAACGAACGATAAACAATCGAATGAGAACACTCGTCAATAGCATTGTCTTTCTGCATAAGGAAGCAATACGTACCAACCGGAAGCAACCGACACCGGTGGTTCCAAGACCAGTGGTCGTGGAACGGCACGGAACCATATCAAATGGGGAAGCTGGTGGGGATACCGGTACAAAAAGGGCAAGGAGCCCAGGTCAAGGTGCAGTAATCACCAAAAAAGCAATGCACGAGATGGAAGCCTCAAATCAGCAACCAGTTGTACTGAAGACCAAAAATGTCAGCAGTAAAGTATCTTAACAAGGGGATCACAACATCAAAGCCACAGATCCTGATGAGACAGCATGGACAACGGTTAAGAAGAAAAACAATCCCAGGAAGAGAAGACTACCCCTGAGCGATGCAAATTAAAAGCGAGCCGGAATTTGCAGCCTTGAGCCAAAGCGTCAAAGGCATCCGCAAGACGGCAAAAGTAGAGATGCTACTCATTATGAGCAAGACCGCAGATGAGAACACGGATAAGTTGCAGTCTATGGTTAAAAAAGTGGTGGGATACAAAGCTGAAGTCAAAGCACTTACTGAAGTGCAACAGCTTGAAATTAAGGATATGGATGAAACCACTACTGCCGAAGATGTTTTCAGTGCACTTAAGGCAAAACTTGGGGACGTAGGCCTAAGGAAGGATGCTATCTTACCTTTACTCAAGGCATATGGAGATACACAGACTGCGACAATTCAAACAACAGCTAAGGTATCTGAGGCAATACTAACACTTGGAAAGTTAAGAATAGGTTGGGTAAACTGCCGAATCAGACTTAAACAGGTACCGAAGAGATGCTACAAATGTCTCGATTTTGGGCATACTGCGAGTAGATGTCGAGGTAAGGAGGACTGCAAGGGGATATGTTTTAAGTGCGGAGGTGCAAATCACCAAGCTAAAGCATGCCAGAATTCTCGTTAGGGCGGAAATAGTTGGCAATCAGGTATACAGTGTATACATTTCACCAAGCCTGACACTGCAAGAAGCAACTAGTGTAATGGAAGAGATAGCCGACGATGCTCATGGAAGAAGTCCTTTGATACTTGCGGGAGACTTCAATGCCTGGGCCACAGAATGGGGTAGTACAAGAAACAACCCAAGAGGTCTTTCACTTCTAGAATGCATTGCGACGCTTGAGGTAATACTGCTGAACACGGGCACCCAACACACCGCAGGAGCTGGTTCAATAATTGATCTCACCTTTGTAAGCAGTGGTATAGCACCGGGATCAACTTGGCATATTAGTCAGAGGTATACGGGCAGTGACCATAGTGCGATTATATATTATATTCATGGTGGATAGCTACCCACATAGCAGGACTGGAGCGCAACCAGCACGCAGCATCAGCTACAAAGTGGACACCCTGGATGTAGCAGCGCTAAATGTTATGCTCGAAAATACCCATGTAACTGGCTCAGCGAATGAAGAAGCTGTAATGGCCATGGAAATTGTTAAAAATGCTTGCGACGCCTCGATGGTACGGAAGAAGAAAACTTCACCTTGGCACAAAGAAGTATACTGGTGGAGCGAAGAGATCGCTTTAGCAAGAACTGAATGCTTGCATGCCCGAAGGCGTTACAGCCGAGCTAGGAATAGGCCCGATTTTGAGATCAGACAAGTGGAATATAGAAGAAAAAGGAAGTCCTTAAGAGATTGATTAGAGCCAGTAAGGTAGATGCCTTTAAGCAACTATGTGATGACGCTGAGCGAAATCCATGGGGTTTTGCTTATAAAATAGTTATGAAGAAACTGAGTGCGTTTAGGCTCCCCATGCCAACGTGTCCGGAACTGATGAGCAAAATAGTGCACACACTCTTTCCCCAACAACAGGCTGTAACTCAAACAAATGAGCAACACCAAGATGATCCAGGGACCGAATGGGCAACAGATGAGGAAGTATTGACACTGGCTGGCACACTTAAAGATGGTAAAGCACCGGGACCTGATGGTATACCGAACAAAGCTCTTAAGGAAGATGTTCACAGCTCTCTACAATGCGTGCTTGAGGGAGACGGTATTTCCCGATATATGGAAGTGCCAAAGGCTTGTGCTTATACCCAAGGGCAATAAGCCTCCAGAAGACCCAGCGTCATATCGGCCCTTATGCATGCTAGATGCTGCGGGCAAAATCCTAGAACAAATAATAGCAAGACGGCTCGATCAATCCATCAGAGAGTCAGGAGGACTATCAGAACAGCACTGAAGTTGGAGAGGAAACCTACATAGTCTCAGGGGGAGTTCCTCAAGGCTCTGTGCTAGGACCCCACCTGTGGAATATTATGTACGATGGCGTACTACGGCTCAACACTCCGGATGGAACCAATATAGTTGGATTTGCCGATGATATCGCTGTAGTGACAGTCGCAAAGCAGTTGCACGATGCCGAAAATAGATGCAATATAGCAATCTCCATTATTAAGGATTGGCTGGGAGCTACATGATTGGACTTAGCCGACCACAAAACAGAGGCAGTGCTTATCAGCACGAGAAAGAAGGTAGAAGTGGCAAAAATACGGGTTGGAGACCATGTCATTGAGTCTAAACCATGTAACCATGTATCTAGGATTCATCCTGGACCATCGCCTGAGCTTTAAGCAACACATCGAATACGCTTGCGGTAAGGCAGCACACGCGACACGGGCTCTCTCTCGGATCACCACAAATACGAGGCGACCCAAGCAACAGCGAAGGAAACTGATTATGGGGGTAGTCAGGTCGATCCTACTATACGCAGCCCCTATCTGGGCAGACGCCGTAAGATGCGCAACTTACAGAAGAGGAATAGAGTCAGTGCATCGACTCTGTGCCCTTAGAATGTGCTGTGCCTTTCGAACGGTTTCAGCTGACGCTATCCATGTAATAGTGGGTGTCCCACCAATAGATCTCTTGGTGTATGAACCAATAAACTATAGAGATCAGGATGCACAAATCCCTCATCAAACCCGAAGGAGGACAGTGCGCGAAGACTGTATCACAGTGTGGCAGGCGAAGTGGAATGCAACTTACAAAGGACGGTGGACTCATAGACTTATTCCGGACATCAGAAAATGGGTGTATAGGAAGCATGGGGAAGTTGATTTCTACTTGACGCAACTTATGACTGGACATGGAGTGTTTAAGCACTACCTAAATAGGTTTAGACATGAAGACGACCCGTACTGCACTTACTGCGGTCCGGGTATAATTGAAGACGCAAAACACATATTTTTTGTCTGTCCGCAATTTGAAGAAGAGCGATCAGAGTTGAGTAGAAGAGTTGGGAGGGTGCCTACAGTTACTTCAATGGTAGATATCCTACTCAGCTCAGAAGATTGTTGGTCCGCCGTGTGTAACACGACATGTATGATTCTCCAAAAACTGCGTCGCGCAGAAAGATTGCGCAGAATTCAAAGATGAGCCAATAGGCCCCTCCCCCTCCGCGAAGTTATACCTTACGGTAGTTCCGCGGAGAGAAACGGAGGACGGGTGGGTGTTTAGTGGTGTGAGCTGAGAGGCAAGTCCCACACTTCGGCTTTCAACGCTTTTTGCCACCTAGAAAAAAAAAAAACACAAACACACACACACACACACACACAAGGCATCCGCAAGACGGCAAAAGGAGAGATGATACTCATTATGAGCAAGACCGCAGACGAGAACACGGATAAGTTGCAGTCCTTGGTTAAAAAAGTGGTGGGATACAAAGCTGAAGTCAAAGCACTTACTGAAGTGCAACAGGTTGAAATTAAGGATATGGATGAAATCACTACTGCCGAAGATGTTTTCAGTGCACTTAAGGCAAAACTTGGGGACATAGGCCTAACGAAAGATGCTATCTTATCTTTAAGCAAGGCATATGGAGATACACAGACTGCAGCAATTAAAACAACAGCTAAGGTATCTGAGGCAATACTGGCACTTGGAAAGTTAAGAATAGGTTGGGTAAACTGCCGAATCAGACTTAAACAGGTACCGAAGAGATGCTACAAATGTCTCGATTTTGGGCATACTGCGAGTAGATGTCGAGGTAAGAAGGACTGCAAGGGGATATGTTTTAAGTGCGGAGGTGTAAATCACCAAGCTAAAGCATGCCAAAATTCTCCCAAATGTACTCTCTGCGTTAGGAAGGGAAGAAGTGAGACCAGCCACAGTGTAATGAGTATCGGGTGCCCTTTCTATCAGAAGGCGTCAAAAAATATGCGAAATAAATGAGATTCATACAACTCCATCTGAATCACTGTGGGGTGGCGCAGGACCTACTGACGCAGACCATTCAAGAGGAGCACATAGATGTGGCTATTATAAACGAACCATACGGGTAGTGTCCGAACCCCTGTTGGGCCTATGATAACACAGGCAAAGCTGCGATTTTGAGTTGTGGAGCTCGTCGGAGGCAGATCACAGGGCAACTGGCTGCAGATTACTTCGTTAGGGCGGAAATAGGTGAGATTCAGGTATACAGTGTATACATTCCACCAAGCCTGACACTGCAAGAAGCAACTAGTGTAATGGAAGAGATAGCCGACGATGCTTATGGAAGAAGTCCTTTGATACTTGCGGGAGAAATCAATGCCTGGGCCACAGAATGGGGTAGTACAAGAAACAACCCAATAGGTCTTTCACTTCTAGAATGCATTGCGACGCTTGAGGTAATACTGCTGAACACGGGCACCCAACACACCTTTTCTAGAGCAGGAGCTGGTTCAATAAGTTGCGTCAAGTAGAAATCAACTTCCCCATGCTTCCTATACACCCATGTGTTGCTCAAAGCTCAGGCGATGGTCTAGTATGACTCCTAGATACTTATTACATGGTCTCCAACCCGTATCCTCCCAGCCAATCCTTAATAATGGAGATTGCTATATTGCATCTATTTTCGGCATCGTGCAACTGCTTTGCGACTGTCACTACAGCGATATCATAGGCAAATCCAACTATATTGGTTCCATCCGGAGTGTTGAGCCGTAGTACGCCATAGTACATAATATTCCACAGGTGGGGTCCTATCACAGACCCTTGAGGAACTCCCCCTGAGACTATGTAGGTTTCCTCTCCAACTTCAGTATTGTATGTTAACTTGCGCCCGCTTAAATAGCTCGAAATGAGTTTACGGATATACCTTGGGACCCGAAATCGGAAAATACCGCCTCCCTCAAGCACGCATTGTAGAGAGCTGGGAACATCTTCGCGTTTCCTATTATAGCTTCCTTAAGAGCTTTGTTCGGTATACCATCAGGTCCCGGTGCTTTACCATCTTTAAATGCGCGAGCCAGTGTCAATACTTCCTCATCTGTTGCCCATTCGGTCCCTGGATCATCTTGGTGTTGCTCATTTGTTTGAGTTACAGCCTGTTGTTGGGGAAAGAGTGCGTGCACTATTTTGCTCATCAGTTCCGGACACGTTGGCATGGGGGGCCTAAACGCACTCAATTTCTTCATAACTGTTTTATACGCAAAACCCCATGGATTTCGCTCAGCGTCATCACAAAGTTGCTTAAAGGCATCCACCTTACTGGCTCCAATCAATCTCTTGAGGACTTTCCTTTTTCTTCTATATTCCACTTGTCTGATCTCAAAATCGGGCCTATTGCTAGCTCGGCTGTAACGCCTTCGGGCATGCAAGCATTCAGTTCTTGCAAAAGCGATCTCTTCGCTCCACCAGTATACTTCTTTGTGCCAAGGTGAAGTTTTCTTCTTCCGTACCATCGAGGCGTCGCAAGCATTTTTAACAATTTCCATGGCCATTACAGCTTCTTCATTCGCTGAGCCAGTTATATGGGTATTTTCGAGCATAACATTTAGCGCTGCTACATCCAGGGTGTCCACTTTGTAGCTGATGCTGCACTGCCCGTATACCTCTGACTAATATGCCAAGTTGATCCCGGTGCTATACCACTGCTTACAAAGGTGAGATCAATTATTGAACCAGCTCCTGCTCTAGAAAAGGTGTGTTGGGTGCCCGTGTTCAGCAGTATTACCTCAAGCGTCGCAATGCATTCTAGAAGTGAAAGACCTCTTGGGTTGTTTTTTGTACTACCCCATTCTGTGGCCCAGGCATTGAAGTCTCCCGCAAGTATCAAAGGACTTCTTTCATGAGCATCGTCGGCTATCTCTTCCATTACACTAGTTGCTTCTTGCAGTGTCAGGCTTGGTGAAATGTATACACTGTATACCTAAATCCCACCTATTTCCGCCCTAACGAAGTAATCTGCAGCCAGTTGCCCTGTGATCTGCCTCCGACGAGCTCCACAACTCAAAATCGCAGCTTTGCCAGTGTTATCATAGGCCCAGCAGGGGTTCGGACACTTCCCGTATGGTTCGCTTATAATAGCAACATCTATGTGCTCCTCTTGAATGGTCTGCGTCAGTAGGTCCTGCGCCACCCCACAGTGATTCAGATTGAGTTGTATGAATCTCATTTATTTCGCATATTTTTCAACGCCTTCTGATAGAGAAGGCACCCGATACTCATTACACTGTGGCTGGTCTCACTTCTTCCCTTCCTAACGCAGAGTGTACATTTGGGAGAATTCTGGCATGCTTTAGCTTGGTGATTTGCACCTCCGCACTTAAAACATATCCCCTTGCAGTCCTCCTGACCTCGACATCTACTCATAGTATGCCCAAAATCGAGGCATCTCTTCGGTACCTGTTTAAGTCTGATTCGGCAGTTGACCCAACATATTCTTAACTTTCCAAGTGCCAGTATTTCCTCAGATACCTTAGCTGTTGTTTGAATTGACGCAGTATGTGTGTCTCCATATGCCTTGCGTAAAGGTAAGATAGCATCCTTTGTTAGGCCTATGTCCCCAAGTTTTGCCTAAAGTGCACTTAAAATATTTCGGCAGTAGTATTATAGTTTCATCCATATCCTTAATTTCAAGCTGTTGCACTTCAGTAAGTGCTTTGACTTCAGCTTTGTATCCCACCACTTTTTTAACCGTAGACTGCAACTTATCCGTGTTCTCGTCCGCCTTGTGTGTGTGTTTCTTTTTTTTTGTTTTTTTTTCTAGGTGGCAAAAAGCGTTGAAAGCCGAAGTGTGGGACTTGCCTCTCGGCTCACACCACTACACACCCACCCGCCCTCCGTTTCCCTCCGCGGAACTACCGTAAGGTATAACTTCGCGGAGGGGGAGGGGCCTATTGCCTCATCTTTGAATTCTGCGCAGTCTTTCTGCGCGACGCAGTTTTTGGAGAATCATACATGTCGTGTTACACACGGCGGACCAACAATCTTCTGAGCTGAGTACCATTGAAGTAACTGTAGGCACCCTCCCAACTCTTCTACTCAACTCTGATCGGTCTTCTTCAAATTGCGGACAGACAAAAAATATGTGTTCTGCGTC
This sequence comes from Drosophila nebulosa, assembly GCA_024703675.1. Classification (NCBI taxonomy): domain Eukaryota; kingdom Metazoa; phylum Arthropoda; class Insecta; order Diptera; family Drosophilidae; genus Drosophila; species Drosophila nebulosa. The sequence continues at coordinate 25,235 of JANFPS010000042.1, forward strand.
TTCAATTGTACCCGGACCGCAGTAAGTACGGGTCGTCTTCATGTCTAAACCTATTTAGGTAGTTCTTAAACACTCCATGTCCAGTCATAAGTTGCGTCAACTAGAAATCAACTTCCCCATGCTTCCTATACACCCATTTTCTATGTCCGGAATAAGTCTATGAGTCCACCGTCCTTTGTCAGTTGCATTCTACCTCGCCTGCCACACTGTGATGCAGTCTTCGCGCACTGTCCTCCTTCGGGTTTGAGGAGGGATTTGTGCATCCTGATCTCTATATTTTACTGCTTCATACACCAAGAGATCTATTGGTGGGACACCCGCTATTACATGGATAGCGTCAGCTGAAACCGTTCGAAAGGCGCAGCACATTCTAAGGTAACATAGTCGATGCACTGACTCTATTCCTCTTCTGTAAGTTGCGCATCTTACGGCGTCTGGCGTCTGGCGTCTGTGGTGATCCGAGAGAGAGCCCGAGTCGCGTGTGCTGCCTTACCGCAAGCGTATTCGATGTGTTGCTTAAAGCTCTGGCGATGGTCTAGGATGACTCCTAGATACTTAATACATGGTTTAGACTCAATGACATGGTCTCCAACCCGTGTTTTTGCCACTTCTACCTTCTTTCTCGTGCTGATGAGCACTGCCTCTGTTTTGTGGTCGGCTAAGGCCAATCCTGTAGCTCCCAGCCAATCCTTAATAATGGAGATTGCTATATTGCATCTATTTTCGGCATCGTGCAACTGCTTTGCGACTGTCACTACAGCGATATCATCGGCAAATCCAACTATATTGGTTCCATCCGGAGTGTTGAGCCGCAGTACGCCATCGTACATAATATTCCACAGGTGGGGTCCTAGCACAGACCCTTGAGGAACTCCCCCTGAGACTATGTAGGTTTCCTCTCCAACTTCACTATTGTTCATTCAAAGATGAGGCAATAGGCCCCTCCCCCTCCGCGAAGTTATACCTTACGGTAGGTCCGCGGAGAGAAACGGAGGACGGGTGGGTGTTTAGTGGTGTGAGCTGAGAGGCAAGTCCCACACCTCGGCTTTCAACGCTTTTTGCCACCTAGAAAAAAAAAAAAAAAAAAACACAAACACACACACACACACAAGGCATCCGCAAGACGGCAAAAGGAGAGATGATACTCATTATGAGCAAGGCCGCAGACGAGAACACGGATAAGTTGCAGTCTATGGTTAAAAAAGTGGTGGGATACAAAGCTGAAGTCAAAGCACTTACTGAAGTGCAACAGCTTGAAATTAAGGATATGGATGAAATCACTACTGCCGAAGATGTTTTCAATGCACTTAAGGCAAAACTTGAGGACATAGGCCTAACGAAGGATGCTATCTTACCTTTACGCAAGGCATATGGAGATACACAGACTGCGACAATTCAAACAACAGCTAAGGTATCTGAGGCAATACTGGCACTTGGAAAGTTAAGAATAGGTTGGGTAAACTGCCGAATCAGACTTAAACAGGTACCGAAGAGATGCTACAAATGTCTCGATTTTGGGCATACTGCGAGTAGATGTCGAGGTAAGGAGGACTGCAAGGGGAAATGTTTTAAGTGCGGAGGTGCAAATAACCAAGCTAAAGCATGCCAGAATTCTCCCAAATGTACACTCTGCGTTAGGAAGGGAAGAAGTGAGACCAGCCACAGTGTAATGAGTACCTGGTGCCCTCTCTATCAGAAGGCGTTAAAAAATATGCGAAATAAATGAGATTCATACAACTCAATCTGAATCACTGTGGGGTGGCGCAGGACCTACTGACGCAGACCATTCAAGAGGAGCACATAGATGTTGCTATTATAAGCGAACCATACGGGTAGTGTCCGAACCCCTGCTGGGCCTATGATAACACAGGCAAAGCTGCGATTTTGAGTTGTGGAGCTCGTCGGAGGCAGATCACAGGGCAACTGGCTGCAGATTACTTCGTTAGGGCGGAAATAGGTGGGATTCAGGTATACAGTGTATACATTCCACCAAGCCTGACATTGCAAGAAGCAACTAGTGTAATGGAAGAGATAGCCGACGATGCTCATGGAAGAAGTCCTTTGATACTTGCGGGAGACTTCAATGCCTGGGCCACAGAATGGGGTAGTACAAGAAACAACCCAAGAGGTCTTTCACTTCTAGAATGCATTGCGACGCTTGAGGTAATACTGCTGAACACGGGCACCCAACAAACCTTTTCTAGAGCAGGAGCTGGTTCAATAAGTTGCGTCAAGTAGAAATCAACTTCCTCATGCTTCCTATACACCCATTTTCTGATGTCCGGTATAAGTCTATGAGTCCACCGTCCTTTGTCAGTTGCATTCCACCTCGCCTGCCACACTGTGATGCAGTCTTCGCGCACTGTCCTCCTTCTGGTTTGAGGAGGGATTTGTGCATCCTGATCTCTATAGTTTACTGCTTCATACACCAAGAGATCTATTGGTGGGACACCCGCTATTACATGGATAGCGTCAGCTGAAACCGTTCAAAAGGCACAGCACATTCTAAGGGCACAGAGTCGATGCACTGACTCTATTCCTCTTCTGCCCAGATGGGGGCCGCGTATTGTAGGATCGACCTGACTACCCCCATAATCCTTTTCCTTCGCTGTTGCTTGGGTCCCCTCGTATTTGTGGTGATCCGAGAGAGAGCCCGTGTCGCGTGTGCTGCCTTACCGCAAGCGTATTCGATGTGTTGCTTAAAGCTCAGGCGATGGTCTAGTATGACGCCTAGATACTTATTACATAGTTTAGACTCAATGACATGGTCTCCAACCCCCATCCTCCCAGCCAATCCTTCATAATGGAGATTGCTATATTGCATCTATTTTCGGCATCGTGCAACTGCTTTGCGACTGTCACTACAGCGATATCATCGGCAAATCCAACTATATTGGTTCCATCCGGAGTGTTGAGCTGTAGTACGCCATCGTACATAATATTCCACAGGTGGGGTCCTAGCACAGACCCTTGAGGAACTCCCCCTGAAACTATGTAGGTTTCCTCTCCAACTTCAGTATTGTATGTTAACTTGCGCCCGCTTAAATAGCTCGAAATGAGTTTACGGATGTACCTTGGGACCCGAAATCGGGAAATAACGCCTCCCTCAAGCACGCATTGTAGAGAGCTGTGAACATCTCCGCGTTTCCTATTATATCTTCCTTAAGAGCTTTGTTCGGTATACCATCAGGTCCCGGTGCTTTACCATCTTTAAGTGTGCCAGCCAGTGTCAATAATTCCTCATCTGTTGCCCATTCGGTCCCTGGATCATCTTGGTGTTGCTCATTTGTTTGTGCTACAGCCTGTTGTTGGGGAAAGAGTGTGTGCACTATTTTGCTCATCAGTTCCGGACACGTTGGCATGGTGGCCTGAACGCACTCAGTTTCTTCATAACTATTTTATAGGCAAAACCCCATGGATTTCGCTCAGCGTCATCACATAGTTGCTTAAAGGCATTTACCTTACTGGCTCTAATCAATCTCTTGAGGACTTTCCTTTTTCTTCTATATTCCACTTGTCTGATCTCAAAATCGGGCCTATTCCTAGCTCGGATGTAACGCCTTCGGGCATGCAAGCATTCAGTTCTTGCTAAAGCGATCTCTGCGCTCCACCAGTATACTTCTTTATGCCAAGGTGAAGTTTTCTTCTTCCGTACCATCGAGGCGTCACAAGCATTTTTAACAATTTCCATGGCCATTACAGCTTTTTCATTCGCTGAGCCAGTTATATGGGTATTTTCGAGCATAATATTTAGCGCTGCTACATCCAGGGTGTCCACTTTGTAGCTGATGCTGCGCGCTTGTTGCGCTCCAGTCCTACTATGTGGGTAGCTATCCACCATGAATATAATCGCACTATGGTCACTGCCCGTATACCTCTGACTAATATGCCAAGTTGATCCCGGTGCTATACCACTGCTTACAAAGGTGAGATCAATTATTGAACCAGCTCCTGCTCTAGAAAAGGTGTGTTAGGTGCCCGTGTTCAGCAGTATTACCTCAAGCGTCGCAATGCATTCTAGAAGTGAAAGACCTCTTGGGTTGTTTCTTGTACTACCCCATTCTGTGGCCCAGGCATTGAAGTCTCCCGCAAGTATCAAAGGACTTCTTCCATGAGCATCGTCGGCTATCTCTTCCATTACACTAGTTGCTTCTTGCAGTGTCAGGCTTGGTGGAATGTGTACACTGTATACCTGAATCCCACCTGTTTCCGCCCTAACGAAGTAATCTGCAGCCAGTTGCCCTGTGATCTGCCTCCGACGAGCTCCACAACTCAAAATCGCAGCTTTGCCAGTGTTATCATAGGCCCAGCAGGGGTTCGGACACTTCCCGTATGGTTCGCTTATAATAGCAACATCTATGTGCTCCTCTTGAATGGTCTGCGTCAGTAGGTCCTGCACCACCCCACAGTGATTCAGATTGAGTTGTATGAATCTCATTTATTTCGCATATTTTTTAACGCCTTCTGATAGAGAGGGCACCCGATACTCATTACACTGTGGCTGGTCTCACTTCTTCCCTTCCTAACGCAGAGGGTACATTTGGGAGAATTCTGGCATGCTTTAGCTTGGTGATTTGCACCTCCGCACTTAAAACATATCCCCTTGCAGTCCTCCTGACCTCGACATCTACTCGCAGTATGCCCAAAATCGAGACATTTGTAGCATCTCTTCGGTACCTGTTTAAGTCTGATTCGGCAGTTGACCCAGCCTATTCTTAACTTTCCAAGTGCCACTATTGCCTCAGATACTTTAGCTGTTGTTTGAATTGACGCAGTCTGTGTATCTCCATATGCCTTGCGTAAAGGTAAGATAGCATCCTTCGTTAGGCCTATGTCCCCAAGTTTTGCCTTAAGTGCACTGAAAACATCTTCGGCAGTAGTGATTTCATCCATATCCTTAATTTCAAGCTGTTGCACTTCAGTAAGTGCTTTGACTTCAGCTTTGTATCCCACCACTTTTTTAACCATAGACTGCAACTTATCCGTGTTCTCGTCTGCGGTCTTGCTCATAATGAGTATCATCTCTCCTTTTGCCGTCTTGCGGATGCCTTGTGTGTGTGTGTGTGTGTATGTTTTTTTTTTTGTTTTTTTTTCTAGGTGGCAAAAAGCGTTCAAAGCCGAAGTGTGGGACTTGCCTCTCAGCTCACACCACTAAACACCCACCCGTCCTCCGTTTCTCTCCGCGGACCTACCGTAAGGTATAACTTCGCGGAGGGGGAGGGGCCTATTGCCTCATCTTTGAATTCCGCGCAGTCTTTCTGCGCGACGCAGTTTTTGGAGAGTCATACATGTCGTGTTACACACGGCGGACCAACAATCTTCTGAGCTGAGTAGGATATCTACCATTGAAGTAACTGTAGGCACCCTCCCAACTCTTCTACTCAACTCTGATCGCTTTTCTTCAAATTGCGGACAGACAAAAAATATGTGTTCTTCGTCTTCAATTATACCCGGACCGCAGTAAGTGCAGTATGGGTCGTCTTCATGTCTAAACCTATTTAGGTAGTGCTTAAACACTCCATGTCCAGTCATAAGTTGCGTCAAGTAGAAATCAACCCATGCTTCCTATACACCCATTTTCTGATGTCCGGAATAAGTCTATTAGTCCTGAGTCCTTTGTCAATTGCATTCCACCTCGCCTGCCACACTGTGATGCAGTCTTCGCGCACTGTCATCCTTCGGGTTTGAGGAGGGATTTGTGCATCCTGATCTCTATAGTTTACTGCTTCATACACCAAGAGATCTATTGGTGGGACACCCGCTATTACATTTATAGCGTCAGCTGAAACCGTTCGAAAGGCACAGCATATTCTAAGGGCACAGAGTCGATGCACTGACTTTATTCCTCTTCTGTAAGTTGCGCATCTTACGGCGTCTGCCCAGATTGGGGCTGCGTATAGTAGGATCGACCTGACTTCCCCCATAATCAGTTTCCTTCGCTGTTGCTTGGGTCCCCTCGTATTTGTGGTGATCCGAGAGAGAGCCCGTGTCGCGTGTGCTGCCTTACCACAAGCGTATTCGATGTGTTGCTTAAAGCTCAGGCAATGGTCTAGGATGACTCCTAGATACTTAATACATGGTTTAGACTCAATGACATGGTCTCCAACCCGTATTTTTGCCACTTCTACCTTCTTTCTCGTGCTGATAAGCACTGCGTATGTTTTGTGGTCGGCTAAGGCCAATCCTGTAGCTCCCAGCCAATCCTTAATAATGGAGATTGCTATATTGCATCTATTTTCGGCATCGTGCAACTGCTTTGCGACTGTCACTACAGCGATATCATCGGCAAATCCAACTATATTGGTTCCATCCGGAGTGTTGAGCCATAGTACGCCATCGTACATAATATTCCACAGGTAGGGTCCTAGCACAGACCCTTGAGAAACTCCCCCTGAGACTATGTATGTTTCCCCTCCAACTTCAGTATTGTATGTTAACTTGCGCCCGCTTAAATAGCTCGAAATGAGTTTACGGATGTACCTTGGGACCCGAAATTTTTCCACTGCTTCTATGTTTCTCCCCCAGTTGGCAGTATTAAAGGCATTCTTGATGTCTGGTGTGGCTACTAGGCAGTATTTTTTAGTGTTGCACCTCCATCTTGTGCCTTTAACGGCTTCTTGAGCAATGTGCTGCACCCACGAGATTGCATCGGTTGTTGATCTCATTTTCCGGAAGCCAAACTGCTGTTCTGATAGTCCTCCTGACTCTCTGATGGATTGATCGAGCCGTCTTGCTATTATTCGTTCTAGGATTTTGCCCGCAGCATCTAGCATGCATAAGGGACGATATGCCGCTGGGTCTTCTGGAGGCTTGTTGCCCTTGGGTAACACAAGCACAAGCCTTTGGCACTTCCATATATCGGGAAATACCGCCTCCCTCAAGCACGCATTGTAGAGAGCTGTGAACATCTCCGCGTTTCCTATTATAGTTTCCTTAAGAGCTTTGTTCGGTATACCATCAGGTCCCGGTGCTTTACCATCTTTAAGTGTGCCAGCCAGTGTCAATACTTCCTCATCTGTTGCTCATTCGGTCCCTGGATCATCTTGGTGTTGCTCATTTGTTTAAGTTACAGCCTGTTGTTGGGGAAAGAGTGTGTGCACTATTTTGCTCATCAGTTCCGGACACGTTGGCATGGGGGGCCTAAACGCACTCAGTTTCTTCATAACTATTTTATAGGCAAAACTCCATGGATTTCGCTCAGCGTCATCACATAGTTGCTTAAAGGCATCTACCTTACTGGCTCTAATCAATCTCTTGAGGACTTTCCTTTTTCTTCTATATTCCACTTGTCTGATCTCAAAATCGGGCCTATTCCTAGCTCGGCTGTAACGCCTTCGGGCATGCAAGCATTCAGTTCTTGCTAAAGCGAACTCTTCGCTCCACCAGTATACTTCTTTATGCCAAGGTGAAGTTTTCTTCTTCCGTACCATCGAGGCGTCACAAGCATTTTTAACAATTTCCATGGCCATTACAGCTTTTTCATTCGCTGAGCCAGTTATATGGGTATTTTCGAGCATAATATTTAGCGCTGCTACATCCAGGGTGTCCACTTTGTAGCTGATGCTGCGCGCTTATTGCGCTCCAGTCCTGCTATGTGGGTAGCTATCCACCATGAATATAATCGCACTATGGTCACTGCCCGTATACCTCTGACTAATATGCCAAGTTGATCCCGGTGCTATACCACTGCTTACAAAAGTGAGATCAATTATTGAACCAGCTCCTGCTCTAGAGAAGGTGTGTTAGGTGCCCGTGTTCAGCAGTATTACCTCAAGCGTCGCAATGCATTCTAGAAGTGAAAGACCTCTTGGGTTGTTTCTTGTACTACCCCATTCTGTGGCCCAGGCATTGAAGTCTCCCGCAAGTATCAAAGGACTTCTTCCATGAGCATCGTCGGCTATCTCTTCCATTACACTAGTTGCTTCTTGCAGTGTCAGGCTTGGTGGAATGTATACACTGTATACCTGAATCGCACCTGTTTCCGCCCTAACGAAGTAATCTGCAGCCAGTTGCCCTGTGATCTGCCTCCGACGAGCTCCACAACTCAAAATCGCAGCTTTGCCTGTGTTATCATAGGCCCAACAGGGGTTCGGACACTTCCCGTATGGTTCGCTTATAATAGCCACATCTATGTGCTCCTCTTGAATGGTCTGCGTCAGTAGGTCCTGCGCCACCCCACAGTGATTCAGATTGAGTTGTATGAATCTCATTTATTTCGCATATTTTTGAACGCCTTCTGATAGAGAGGGCACCCGATACTCATTACACTGTGGCTGGTCTCACTTCTTCCCTTCCTAACGCAGAGTGTACATTTGGGAGAATTCTGGCATGCTTTAGCTTGGGACTTGCACCTCCGCACTTAAAACAAATACCCTTGCAGTCCTCCTTACCTCGACATCTACTCGCAGTATGCCCAAAATCGAGACATTTGTAGCATCTCTTCGGTACCTGTTTAAGTCTGATTCGCCAGTTGACCCAACCTATTCTTAACTTTCCAAGTGCCAGTATTGCCTCAGATACCTTAGCTGTTGTTTAAATTGACGCAGTCTGTGTATCTCTATATGCCTTGCGTAAAGGTAAGATAGCATCCTTCGTTAGGCCTATGTCCCCAAGCTTTGCCTTAAGTGCACTGAAAACATTCCGGCAGTAGTAGTAGTAGTTTCATCCATATCCTTAATATCAAGCTGTTGCACTTCAGTAAGTGCTTTGACTTCAGCTTTGTATCCCACCACTTTTTTAACCATAGACTGCAACTTATCCGTGTTCTCGTCTGCGGTCTTACTCATAATGAGTAGAATCTCTCCTTTTGCCATCTTGCGGATGACTTTGACGCTTTGGCTCAAGGCTGCAAGTTCCGGCTCGCTTTTAATCTGATTGAGAATGTCCGCGTACGTTGGGTCACCAACCGTCTTCAGAACTATTGCATCGCTCCGGGGTGGTCTTCTCTTCCTGGGATTGTTCTTCTTCTTAACCGTTGTCCATGCTGTCCCAACAGTGTCTGTGGCTTTGATGTTGTGATCCACTGGTTTAGATACTTTACTGCTGACATTTTTGGTCTTCAGTACATCTGGTTGCTGATTTGAGGCTTCCATCTAGTGCATTGCTTTTTTGGTGATTACTGTATCTTGCCCTGGGCTCTTTGCCCTTTTTGTACCGGTATCCCGACCAGCTTCCCCATTTGATATGGTTCCGTGGTGTTCCACGACCACTGGTCTTGGAACCACCGGTGTCGGTTGCTTCCGGTTGGCAACTATTGCTTCCTTATGCAGAAAGTCAATGCTCTTGACGAGTGTTCTCATTCGATTGTTTATCGTGCGTTCGGGCACGTTCGTTCCTCCGTTTCTCTCCGCGGAACTACCGTAAGGTATAACTTCGCGGAGGGGGAGGGGCCTATTGCCTCATCTTTGAATTCTGCGCAGTCTTTCTGCGCGACGCAGTTTTTGGAGAATCATACATGTCGTGTTACACACGGTGGACCAACAATCTTCTGAGCTGAGTAGGATATCTACCATTGAAGTAACTGTAGGCACCCTCCCAACTCTTCTACTCAGCTCTGATCGCTCTTCTTCAAATTGCGGACAGACAAAAAATATGTGTTCTTCGTCTTCAATTATACCCGGACCGCAGTAAGTGCAGTACGGGTCGTCTTCATGTCTAAACCTATTTAGGTAGTGCTTAAACACTCCATATCCAGTCATAAGTTGCGTCAAGTAGAAATCAACTTCCCCATGCTTCCTATACACCCATTTTCTGATGTCCGGAATAAGTCTATGAGTCCACCGTCCTTTGTCAGTTGCATTCCACCTCGCCTGCCACACTGTGATGCAGTCTTCGCGCACTGTCCTCCTTCGGATTTGAGGAGGGATTTGTGCATCCTGATCTCTATTACTGCTTCATACACCAAGAGATCTATTGGTGGGACACCCGCTATTACATTTATAGCGTCAGCTGAAACCGTTCGAAAGGCACAGCACATTCTAAGGGCACAGAGTCGATGCACTGACTCTATTCCTCTTCTGTAAGTTGCGCATCTTACGGCGTCTGCCCAGATGGGGGCTGCGTATTGTAGGATCGACCTGACTACCCCCATAATCCTTTTCCTTCGCTGTTGCTTGGGTCCCCTCGTATTTGTGGTGATCCGAGGGAGAGCCCGTGTCGCGTGTGCTGCCTTACCGCAAGCGTATTCGATGTGTTGCTTAAAGCTCAGGCGATGGTCTAGTATGACTCCTAGATACTTATTACATGGTTTAGACCCAATGACATGGTCTCCAACCCGTATCCTCCCAGCCAATCCTTAATAATGGAGATTGCTATATTGCATCTATTTTCGGCATCGTGCAACTGCTTTGCGACTGTCACTACAGCGATATCATCGGCTAATCCAACTATATTGGTTCCATCCGGAGTGTTGAGCCGTAGTACGCCATCGTACATAATATGCCACAGGTGGGGTCCTAGCACAGACCCTTGAGGAACTCCCCCTGAGACTATGTAGGTTTCAAGGATGTACCTTGAGACCCGAAATTTTTCCAGTGCTTCTATAATTCTCCCCCAGTTGGCAGTATTAATGGCATTCTTGATGTCTAGTGTGGCTACTAGGCAGTATTTTTTAGTGCCGCACCTCCATGTAGTGCCTTTAACGGCTTCTTGAGCAATGTGCTGCACCCACGAGATTGCATCGGTTGTTGATCTCATTTTCCGGAAGCCGAACTGCTGTTCTGATAGTCCTCCTGACTCTCTGATGGATTGATCGAGCCGTCTTGCTATTATTCGTTCTAGGATTTTGCCCGCAGCATCTAGCATGCATAAGGGACGATATGCCGCTGGGTCTTCTGGAGGCTTGTTGCCCTTGGGTATAAGCACAAGCCTTTGGCACTTCCATATATCGGGAAATACCGCCTCCCTCGACCACGCATTGTAGAGAGCTGTGAAAATCTCCGCGTTTCCTTTTATAGCTTCCTTAAGAGCTTTGTTCGGTATACCATCAGGTCCCGGTGCTTTACCATCTTTAAGTGTGTCAGCCAGTGTCAATACTTCCTCATCTGTTGCCTATTCGGTCCCTGGATCATCTAGTTATTTTATAGGCAAAACCCCATGGATTTCGCTCAGCGTCATCACATAGTTGCTTAAAGGCATCTACCTTACTGGCTCTAATCAACTCTTTAGGACTTTCCTTTTTCTTCTATATTCCACTTGTCTGATCTCAAAATCGGGCCTATTCCTAGCTCGGCTGTAACGCCTTCGGGCATGCAAGCATTCAGTTCTTGCTAAAGCGATCTCTTCGCTCCACCAGTATACTTCTTTATGCCAAGGTGAAGTTTTCTTCTTCCGTACCAATTTTAACAATTTCCATGGCCATTACAGCTTTTTTATTCGCTGAGCCAGTTATATGGGTATTTTCGAGCATAACATTTAGCGCTGCTACATCCAGGGTGTCCACTTTGTAGCTGATGCTGCGTGCTAGTTGCGCTCCAGTCCTGCTATGTGGGTAGCTATCCACCATGAATATAATCGCACTATGGTCACTGCCAGTATAACTCTGACTAATACGCCAAGTTGATCCCGGTGCTATACCACTGCTTACAAAGGTGAGATCAATTATTGAACCAGCTCCTGCTCTAGAAAAGGTGTGTTGGGTGCCCGTGTTCAGCAGTATTACCTCAAGCGTCGCAATGCATTCTAGAAGTGAAAGACCTCTTGGGTTGTTTCTTGTACTACCCCATTCTGTGGCCCAGGCATTGAAGTCTCCCGCAAGTATCAAAGGACTTCTTTCATGAGCATCGTCGGCTATCTCTTCCATTACACTTGATGCTTCTTGCAGTGTCAGGCTTGGTGGAATGTATACACTGTATACCTGAATCCCACCTGTTTCCGCCCTAGCGAAGTAATCTGCAGCCAGTTGCCCTGTGATCTGCCTCCGACGAGCTCCACAACTCAAAATCGCAGCTTTGCCTGTGTTATCATAGGCCCAACAGGGGTTCGGACACTTTCCGTATGGTTCGCTTATAACATCCATATCTATGTGCTCCTCTTGAATGGTCTGCGTCAGTAGGTCCTGCGCCACCCCACAGTGATTCAGATTGAGTTGTATGAATCTCATTTATTTCGCATATTTTTTAACGCCTTCTGATAGAGAGGGCACCCGATACTCATTACACTGTGGATGGTCTCACTTCTTCCCTTCCTAACGCAGAGTGTACATTTGGGAGAATTCTGCCATGCTTTAGCTTGGTAATTTGCACCTCCGCACTTAAAACATATCTCCTTGCAGTCCTCCTTACCTCGACATCTACTCGCAGTATGCCCAAAATCGAGACATTTGTAGCATCTCTTCGATACCTGTTTAAGTCTGATTCGGCAGTTGACCCAGCCTATTCTTGACTTGCCTCAGATACCTTAGCTGTTGTTTGAATTGTCGCAGTCTGTGTATCTCCATATGCCTTGCGTAAAGGTAAGATAGCATCCTTCTTTAGGCCTATGTCCCCAAGTTTTGCCTTAAGTGCACTGAAAACATCTTCGGCAGTAGTGGTTTCATCCGTATCCTTAATTTTAAGCAGTTGCACTTCAGTAAGTGCTTTGACTTCATGCTTTGTATCCCACCACTTTTTTAACCATAGACTGCAACTTATCCGTGTTCTCGTCTGCGGTCTTGCTCATAATGAGTAGCATCTCTCCGTTTGCCATCTTGCGGATGCCTTTGACGCTTTGGCTCAAGGCTGCAAGTTCCGGCTCGCTTTTAATCTGCTTGAGAATGTCCGCGTACGTTGTGTCACCAACCGTCTTCAGAACTATTGCATCGCTCCGGGGTGGTCTTCTCTTCCTGGGATTGTTCTTCTTCTTAACCGTTGTCCATGCTGTCTCATCAGTGTCTGTGGCTTTGATGTTGTGATCCACTGGTTTAGATACTTTACTGCTGACATTTTTGGTCTTCAGTACACCTGGTTGCTGATTTGGGGCTTCCATCTCGTGCATTGCTTTTTTGGTGATTACTGCATCTTGCCCTGGGTTCCTTGTCCTTTTTGTACCGGTATCCCGACCAGCTTCCCCATTTGATATGGTTCCGTGCTGTTCCACGACCACTGGTCTTGGAACCACCGGTGTCGGTAGCTTCCGGTTGGCACGTATTGCTTCCTTATGCAGAAAGGCAATGCTCTTGACGAGTGTTCTCATTCGATTGTTTATCGTGCGTTGGGGCAACGTCATTAGCTCAGTTAGCTCCTCGATTTTTTCTGTGTGTCTGTGTGTGTGTGTGTGTTTTTTTTGGTTTTTTTTTTTTCTCTAGGTTGCAAAAACCGTTGAAAGCCGAAGTGTGGGACTTGCCTCTCAGCTCACACCACTAAACACCCACCCGTCCTCCGTTTCTCTCCGCGGAACTACCGTAAGGTATAACTTCGCGGAGGGGGAGGGGCCTATTGCCTCATCTTTGAATTCTGCGCAGTCTTTCTGCGCGACGCAGTTTTTGGAGAATCATACATGTCGTGTTACACACGGCGGACCAACAATCTTCTGAGCTGAGTAGGATATCTACCATTGAAGTAACTGTAGGCACCCTCCCATCTCTTCTACTCAACTCTGATCGCTCTTCTTCAAATTGCGGACAGACAAAAAATATGTGTTCTTCGTCTTCAATTATACCCGGACCGCAGTAAGTGCAGTACGGGTCGTCTTCATGTCTAAACCTATTTAGGTAGTGCTTAAACACTCCATGTCCAGTCATAAGTTGCGTCAAGTAGAAATCAACTTCCCCATGCTTCCTATACACCCATTTTCTGATGTCCGGAATAAGTCTATGAGTCCACCGTCCTTTGTCAGTTGCATTCCACCTCGCCTGCCACACTGTGATGCAGTCTTCGCGCACTGTCCTCCTTCGGGTTTGAGGAGGGATTTGTGCATCCTGATCTCTATAGTTTACTGATTCATACACCAAGAGATCTATTGGTGGGACACCCGCTATTACATGGATAGCGTCAGCTGAAACCGTTCGAAAGGCACAGCACATTCTAAGGGCACAGAGTCGATGCACTGACTCTATTCCTCTTCTGTAAGTTGCGCATCTTACGGCGTCTGCCCAGATGGGGGCTGCGTATAGTAGGACCGACCTGACTACCCCCATAATCCGTTTCCTTCGCTGTTGCTTGGGTCCCCTCGTATTTGTGGTGATCCGAGAGAGAGCCCGTGTCGCGTGTGCTGCCTTACCGCAAGCGTATTCGATGTGTTGCTTAAAGCTCAGGCGATGGTCTAGTATGACTCCTAGATACTTAATACATGATTAAGACCCAATGACATGGTCTCCAACCCGTATCCTCCCAGCCAATCCTTAATAATGGAGATTGCTATATTGCATCTATATTCGGCATCGTGCAACTGCTTTGCGACTGTCACTACAGCGATATCATCGGCAAATCCAACTTTATTGGTTCGTACATCGTACATAATATTCCACAGGTGGGGTCCTAGCACAGACCCTTGAGGAACTCCCCCTGAGACTATGTAGGTTTCCTCTCCAACTTCAGTATTGTATGTTAACTTGCGCCCGCAAGTTTACGGATGTACCTTGAGACCCGAAATTTTTCCAGTGCTTCTATAATTCTCCCCCAGTTGGCAGTATTAATGGCATTCTTGATGTCTAGTGTGGCTACTAGGCAGTGTTTTTTAGTGCCGCACCTCCATCTAGTGCCTTTAACGGCTTCTTGAGCAATGTGCTGCACCCACGAGATTGCATCGGTTGTTGATCTTATTTTCCGGAAGCCGAACTGCTGTTCTGATAGTCCTCCTGACTCTTTGATGGATTGATCGAGCCGTCTTGCTATTATTCGTTCTAGGATTTTGCCCGCAGCATCTAGCATGCATAAGGGACGATATGCCGCTGGGTCTTCTGGAGGCTTGTTGCCCTTGGGTATAAGCACAAGCCTTTGGCACTTCCATAATTCGGGAAATACCGCCTCCCTCGAGCACGCATTGTAGAGAGCTGTGAACATCTCCGCGTTTCCTATTATAGCTTCCATCAGGTCCCGGTGCTTTACCATCTTTAAGTGTGCCAGCCAGTGTCAATATTTCCTCATCTGTTGCTCATTCGGTCCCTGGATCATCTTGGTGTTGCTCATTTGTTTGAGCTACAGCCTGTTGTTGGGGAAAGAGTGTGTGCAGTATTTTGCTCATCAGTTCCGGACACGTTGGCATGGGGGGCCTAAACGCACTCAGTTTTTTCATAACTATTTTATAGGCAAAACCCCATGAATTTCGCTCAGCGTCATCACATAGTTGCTTAAAGGCATCTACCTTACTGGCTCTAATCAACTTTTGAGGACTTTCCTTTTTCTTCTATATTCCACTTGTCTGATCTCAAAATCGGGCCTATTCCTAGCTCGGCTGTAACGCCTTCGGGCATGCAAGCATTTAGTTCTTGCTAAAGCGATCTCTTCGCTCCACCAGTATACTTCTTTATGCCAAGGTGAAGTTTTCTTCTTCCGTACCATCGAGGCGTCGCAGGCATTTTTAACAATTTCCATGGCCATTACAGCTTTTTTATTCGCTGAGCCAGTTATATGGGTATTTTCGAGCATAACATTTAGCGCTGCTACATCCAGGGTGTCCACTTTGTAGCTGATGCTGCGTGCTAGTTGCGCTCCAGTCCTGCTATGTGGGTAGCTATCGACCATGAATATAATCGCACTATGGTTACTGCCAGTATACCTCTGACTAATACGCCAGGTTGATCCCGGTGCTATACCACTGCTTACAAAGGTGAGATCAATTATTGAACCAGCTGTTGCTCTAGAAAAGGTGTGTTGGGTGCCCGTGTTCAGCAGTACTACCTCAAGCGTCGCAATGCATTCTAGAAGTGAAAGAACTCTTGGGTTGTTTCTTGTACTACCCCATTCTGTGGTCCAGGCATTGAAGTCTCCCGCAAGTATCAAAGGACTTCTTCCATGAGCATCGTCGGCTATCTCTTCCATTACACTAGTTTCTTCTTGCAGTGTCAGGCTTGGTGGAATGTATACACTGTATACCTGAATCCCACCTATTTCCGCCCTAACGAAGTAATCTGCAGCCAGTTGCCCTGTGATCTGCCTCCGACGAGCTCCACAACTCAAAATCGCAGCTTTGCCTGTGTTATCATAGGCCCAACAGGGGTTCGGACACTTCCCGTATGGTTCGCTTATATTAGCAACATCTATATGCTCCTCTTGAATGGTCTGCGTCAGTAGGTCCTGCGCCACCCCACAGTGATTCAGATTGAGTTGTATGAATCTCATTTATTTCGCATATTTTTGAACGCCTTCTGATAGAGAGGGCACCCGATACTCATTACACTGTGGCTGGTCTCACTTCTTCCCTTCCTAACGCAGAGTGTACATTTGGGAGAATTCTGGCATGCTTTAGCTTGACGATTTGCACCTCCGCACTTAAAACATATCCCCTTGCAGTCCTCCTTACCTCGACATCTACTCGCAGTATGCCCAAAATCGAGATATTTGTAGCATCTCTTCGGTACCTGTTTAAGTCTGATTCGGCAGTTGACCCAGCCTATTCTTAACTTGCCTCAGATACCTTAGCTGTTGTTTGAATTGTCGCAGTCTGTGTATCTCCATATGCCTTGCGTAAAGGTAAGATAGCATCCTTCGTTAGGCCTATGTCCCCAAGTTTTGCCTTAAGTGCACTGAAAACATCTACGGCAGTAGTGGTTTCATCCGTATCCTTAATTTCAAGCTGTTGCACTTTAGTAAGTGCTTTGACTTCATGCTTTGTATCCCACCACTTTTTTAACCATAGACTGCAACTTATCCGTGTTCTCGTCTGCGGTCTTGCTCATAATGAGTATCATCTCTCCTTTTACCGTCTTGCGGATGCCTTTGACGCTTTGGCTCAAGGCTGCAAGTTCCGGCTCGCTTTAATCTGCTTTAGAATGTCCGCGTACGTTGTGTCACCAACCGTCTTCAGAACTATTGCATCGCTCCGGGGTGGTCTTCTCTTCCTGGGATTGTTCTTCTTCTTAACCGTTGTCCATGCCGTCTCATCAGTGTCTGTGGCTTTGATGTTGTGATCCACTGGTTTAGAAGCTTTACTGCTGACATTTTTGGTCTTCAGTACACCTGGTTGCTGATTTGGGGCTTCCATCTCTTTTTGGGTGATTACTGCATCTTGCCCTGGGCTCCTTGCCCTGGGCTCCTTGCCCTTTTTGTACCGGTATCCCCACCAGCTTCCCCATTTGATATGATTCCGTGCTGTTTCACGACCACTGGTCTTGGAACCACCGGTGCCGGTTGCTTCCGGTTGGCACGTATTGCTTCCTTTTGCAGAGAGGCAATGCTCTTGACGAGTGTTCTCATTCGATTGTTTGCCGCATTTTTGCCGCATTTTTCTCATCGTGGTTCTCGGTCAGTTCCATGTCAATAATAGTTTTGTTTTCTCCATCCGACGTGCGCATTTTGTCGCAGTTAAACGGTGACAACGAAAACGATCTCATGATAGGTGATCTCAACACTCTGGTCGAAGCTTTAAACACTTCTGTCTTCGACATCTGTTGCTTTGATGAAGCTTCTAGTTGTTGTTGTTGGCTTGTAGCGTTATCTGCTACCGTGGCCAAGTCTACCACCACTGTAGCATTGCGGTCGCTGGATATCGACGCCCGGGGGCCCGCTTGCTCACCCTCACAGCCGCCGGTACTAGGGATCCGACTCCCTGCACCGTAAATTTGTCTCCTCTTACTTCCATTTTGGTTTTTTGATCTGGGTTCCTTCCCATAGCGTTTTATACCTACCGCTAGGTAATATTCGCTGCCGACCGTTCCGATCTGGCGCAGACCTATTGGCCGCCCACTATGGACAGTCGCCAAACAGGGTTTACAGTTGCTTATTTTAAGGGCGGCTTTTTCTCTAAGTGGCAAAAAGCGTTGAAAGCCGAAGTGTGGGACTTGCCTCTCAGCTCACACCACTAAACACCCACCCGTGCTCCGTTTCTCTCCGCGGAACTACCGTAAGGTATAACTTCGCGTAGGGGGAGGGGCCTATTGCCTCATCTTTGAATTCTGCGCAGTCTTTCTGCGCGACGCAGTTTTTGGAGAATCATACATGTCGTGTTACACACGGCGGACCAACAATCTTCTGAGCTGAGTAGGATATCTACCATTGAAGTAACTGTAGGCACCCTCCCAACTCTTCTACTCAACTCTGATCGCTTTTCTTCAAATTGCCGACGGACAAAAAATATGTGTTCTGCGTCTTCAATTATACCCGGACCGCAGAAAGTGCAGTACGTGTCGTCTTCATGTCCAAACCTATTTAGGTAGTGCTTAAACACTTTATGGCCAGTCATAAGTTGCGTCAACTAGAAATCAACTTCCCCATGCTTCCTATACACCCATTTTCTGATGTCCGGAATAAGTCTATGAGTCCACCGTCCTTTGTCAGTTGCATTCCACCTCGCACTGTGATGCAGTCTTCGCGCACCGTCCTCCTTCGGGTTTGAGGAGGGATTTGTGCATCCTGATCTCAATAGTTTACTGCTTCATACACCAAGAGATCTAATGGTGGGACACCCGCTATTACATGGATAGCGTCAGCTGAAACCTTTCGAAAGGCACAGCACATTCTAAGGGCACAGAGTCGATGCACTGACTCTATTCCTCTTCTGTAAGTTGCGCATCTTACGGCGTCTGCCCAGATGGTGGCTGCGTATAGTAGGATCGACCTGACTACCCCCATAATCAGTTTCCTTCGCTGTTGCTTGGGTCCCCTCGTATTTGTGGTGATCCGAGAGAGAGCCCGTGTCGCGTGTGCTGCCTTATTGCAAGCGTAATCGATGTGTTGCTTAAAGCTCAGGCGATGGCCTAGTATGACTCCTAGATACCTTATACATGGTTTAGAATCAATGACATGGTCTCCAACCCGTATTTTTGCCACTTCTACCTTCTTTCTCGTGCTGATAAGCACTGCCTCTGTTTTGTGGTCGGCTAAGGCCAATCCTGTAGCTCCCAGCCAATCCTTAATAATGGAGATTGCTATATTGCATCTATTTTCGGCATCGTGCAACTGCTTTGCGACTGTCACTACAGCGATATCATCGGCAAATCCAACTACATTGGTTCCATCCGGAGTGTTGAGCCGTAGTACGCCATCGTACATAATATTCCACAGGTGGGGTCCTAGCACAGACCCTTGAGGAACTCCCCCTGAGACTATGTAGGTTTCCTCTCCAACTTCAGTATTGTATGTTAACTTGCGCCCGCTTAAATAGCTCGAAATGAGTTTACGGATGTACCTTGGGACCCGAAACTTTTCTAGTGCTTCTATGATTCTCCCCCAGTTGGCAGTATTAAAGGCATTCTTGATGTCTAGTGTGGCTACTAGGCAGTATTTTTTAGTGCCGCACCTCCATCTAGTGCCTTTAACGGCTTCTTGAGCAATGTGCTGCACCCACGAGATTGCATCGGTTGTTGATCTCATTTTTCGGAAGCCGAACTGCTGTTCTGATAGTCCTCCTGACTCTCTGATGTATTGATCGAGCCGTCTTGCTATTATTCGTTCTAGGATTTGGCCCGCAGCATCTAGCATGCATAAGGGACAATATGCCGCTGGGTCTTCTGAAGGCTTGTTGCCCTTGGGTATAAGCACAAGCCTTTGGCACTTCCATATATCGGGAAATACCGCCTCCCTCAAGCACGCATTGTAGAAAGCTGTGAACATCTCCGCGTTTCCTATTATAGTTTCCTTAACAGCTTTGTTCGGTATACCATCAGGTTCCAGTGCTTTACCATTTTTAAGTGCGCCAGCCAGTGTCAATACTTCCTCATCTATTGCTCATTCGGTCCCTGGATCATCTTGGTGTTGCTCATTTGTTTGAGTTACAGCCTGTTGTTGGGGAAACGTGTCATCAGTTCCGGACACGTTGGCATGGGGGCAAAACCCCATGGATTTCGCTCAGCGTCATCACATAGTTGCTTAAAGGCATTGTAAGAATAATAAGTAGCGGTTCGTTTGGTGGTAATAATACGAATGAATTTTATTTGAAAAAGTGTTCTCGAGCCCAGCCTAAGAATTTTTAAGTATATAAGTTCTGCCGCTGTAGTATGTATTTATGTATATCAGCGGCGGAGCGGGAGCATGTAGCATGGCGTATGTATGTATGTGTGGAGTATGTATGCTGAAGGCATTGGACTAGGCATGTGACCCGTTAATGCTTACGCTGCAGATCTCACGCTGCAGGCCAGTCCACATATAAGTGGCTGATAATATTTCGGCATTGGTCTTGGCTAAGTTGTGTAAGCGAGTGACAAAGTGTCACTTTGTTTATGCTTACTCCCTCCATGCTAGTCGCTATTGGTCGGGGACTGCTTATTTGGTATTCGCAGCTAACCTACATATCTGTAGGCCTTTCACTATCCGCCACCTGTGACCCCCACTCTAGCCTAAGCTTAGCCGAGTGTGTGTGTGTGTGTGTTTTTTTTTTTTTTTCTTTAGGTGGCAAAAAGCGTTGAAAGCCGAAGTGTGGGACTTGCCTCTCAGCTCACACCACTAAACACCCACCCGTCCTCTGTTTCTCTCCGCGGAACTACCGTAAGGTATAACTTCGCGGAGGGGGAGGGGCCTATTGCCTCATCTTTGAATTCTGCGCAGTCTTTCTGCGCGACGAAGTTTTTGGAGAATCATACATGTCGTGTTACACACGGCGGACCAACAATCTTCTGAGCTGAGTAGGATATCTACCATTGAAGTAACTGTAGGCACCCTCCCAACTCTTCTACTCAACTCTGATCGCTCTTCTTCAAATTGCGGACGGACAAAAAATATGTGTTCTGCGTCTTCAATTATACCCGGACCGCAGAAAGTGCAGTCCAAACCTATTTAAGTAGTGCTTAAACACTCCATGTCCAGTCATAAGTTGCGTCAAGTAGAAATCAACTTCCCCATGCTTCCTATACACCCATTTTCTGATGTCCGGAATAAGTCTATGAGTCCACCGTCCTTTGTCAGTTGCATTCCACCTCGCCTGCCACACTGTGATGCAGTCTTCGCGCACCGTCCTCCTTCGGGTTTGAGGAGGGATTTGTGCATCCTGATCTCTATAGTTTACTGCTTCATACACCAAGTGATCTATTGGTGGGACACCCGCTATTACATGGATAGCGTCAGCTGAAACCGTTCGAAAGGCACAGCACATTCTAAGGGCACAGAGTCGATGCACTGACTCCATTCCTCTTCTGCAAGTTGCGCATCTTACGGCGTCTGCCCAGATGGGGGCTGTGTATAGTAGGATCGACCTGACTACCCCCATAATCAGTTTCCTTCGCTGTTGCTTGGGTCCCCTCGTATTTGTGGTGATCCGAGAGAGAGCTCGTGTCGCGTGTGCTGCCTTACCGCAAGCGTAATCGATGTGTTGCTTAAAGCTCAGGCGATGGTCTAGTATGACTCCTAGATACCTTATACATGGTTTAGACTCAATGACATGGTCTCCAACCCGTATTTTTGCCACTTCTACCTTCTTTCTCGTGCTAATAAGCACTGCCTCTGTTTTGTTGTCGGCTAAGGCCAATCCTGTAGCTCCCAGCCAATCCTTAATAATGGAGTTTGCTATATTGCATCTATTTTCGGCATCGTGCAACTGCTTTGCGACTGTCACTACAGCGATATCATCGGCAAATCCAACTATATTGGTTCCATCCGGAGTGTTGAGCCATAGTACGCCATCGTACATAATATTCCACAGGTGGGGTCCTAGCATAGACCCTTGAGGAACTCCCCCTGAGACTATGTAGGTGTCCTCTCCAACTTCAGTATTGTATGTTAACTTGCGCCCGCTTAAATAGCTCGAAATGAGTTTACGGATGTACCTTGGGACCCAAAATTTTTCCAGTGCTTCTATGATTCTCCCCCAGTTGGCAGTATTATAGGCATTCTTGATGTCTAGTGTGGCTACTAGACAGCATTTTTTAGTGCCGCACCTCCATCTAGTGCCTTTAACGACTTCTTGAGCAATGTGCTGCACCCACGAGATTGCATCGGTTGTTGATCTCATTTTCCGGAAGCCAAACTGCTGTTCTGATAGTCCTCCTGACTCTCTAAAGTATTGATCGAGCCGTCTTGCTATTATTCGTTCTAGGATTTGGCCCGCAGCATCTAGCATGCATTGTAGAAAGCTGTGAACATCTCCGCGTTTCCTATTATAGTTTCCTTAAGAGCTTTGTTCGGTATACCATCAGGTCCCAGTGCTTTACCATCTTTAAGTGCGCCAGCCAGTGTCAATACTTCCTCATCTGTTGCTCATTCGGTCCCTGGATCATCTTCGTGTTGCTCATTTGTTTGAGTTACAGCCTGTTGTTGGGGAAACGTGTCATCAGTTCCGGACACGTTGGCATGGGGGCAAAACCCCATGGATTTCGCTCAGCGTCATCACATAGTTGCTTAAAGGCATGGTAAGAAGAATAAGTTGCGGTTCGTTTGGTGGTAATAATACGAATGAATTTTATTTGAAAAAGTGTTCTCGAGCCCAGCCTAAGAATTCTTAAGTATATAAGTTCTGCCGCTGTAGTATGTATTTATGTATATCAGCGGCGGAGCGGGAGCATGTAGCATGGCGTATGTATGTATGTGTGGAGTATGTATGCTGAAGGCATTAGACTACGCATGTGACCCGTTAATGCTTACGCTGCAGATCTCACCCTGCAGGCCGGTCCACATATAAGTGGGTGATCATATTTCGGCATTGGTCTTGGCTAGGTTGTGTAAGCGAGTGACAAAGTGTCACTTTGTTTATGCGCTCATACTCTATCTTTTAGTTTAAGCATATGACCACTTGTTACATTGTATACTCTACAATACTGTGGGCATATGCCTTTCTGTCATACAACATACTACACCTCCCTTCTTAAAGAAATAACGTAACATAGTGTGGTTATTTAATATTGAAATTATCATATTATTATTATTTTTATATAATTATTTTTTGTTTTATTTACTATGTTATTTTTTTTTTTATTTTTTTTTTTTATTTTTTTTTTTAACCGACCATAATTTTTTTACTTCACTATTTTTGAATCTTATACTTTAAAAATAATTTTTTGTTTAGACCATTTATATTTGTAAATTTTGTAATATTTAAATTCTTCTTTTTTTTAAGTTTTTTTTTTATATATATATATTTTTTATTGAATAAAATGAACTCAAACAGAAAGACCTATCTAAAAAAAACTATTGTGTCTCTTAATAATATTTCGAAGTCAAATATAAATCTTGGAAGTTATTATCGACATGGTTTTTTTTGTCTTTTTTTTTTTGTTTTTGCTGTCAGAGGGAAAGTGAACTACATTTGTAGATGGTTTTTGGCACCTGGCATTTATGACATCTACTTATGTACTCTTTTTCCAATAGTAGTGTCTTTTTATTTTCGCTAGCGTTCTTGTGATGCCAGTATGATCTCAATTGTATTGGTAGACAGTATTGCTTCTTTTTCTTTCTCATTATTTAATAATAGGGTCACCGGCTTGAGTAGCGCTACTCTTAATGATTTCATTATATTATTGCCCATATTTTTAAAAGTATCTATTAAAATTGATTCAAAGATCTTTTCGCTCGGTGCCACTTTGACTTTGCTGATATTAAGTATACCGGCTTCTTTTTCGAGCCTTTGGTAAAAATTGACCTAAGTCGAGAATTCCATTGGTGTACATATCGCGAATGTCAATTCTTGCTATAACTTTCTTCCATGTTTCAATAAACATGTGGAATCTGTAATACGCAAGGTCACTACTTTTTCGTACCTCGTCATTTTAAATGACTTCGTATACGTTGGGCTTAGAAGCATTTTGAATCTTTTTCCTTGGCAAAAGTTCTTCTTTATCAACTGCGCAGTTTTTCTGTCTACTTTGTTGCCTGGTAGTGACTTTCAGGACTTTTATGTTTATGTCTTTATATTTGGATACTGATATCCGTGATAGGGTGTCTGTCTCAAAATGATCTTCACCATGTAATGAAAATGTATTTTTGGTGAAACTGTTTTCATTATATTTGAATTTCCCGAAGGTGTTTTGTTGATACTGACAGAACTAATTTATGTTGAAAAAAAAAATAACTTGTCTTTACTAAGCAGTAATCGTTTCGAAAAATATTAGAAAGCGATTAAAAATTAAGACCAATTCCTAATAAAAAAAATAGAAGGTTTATTTAGGTCAAGTGTTTATTATGTTCGCTCTAAACTCAACCAAACTATGAATTCCCAAAATGTTTTTGTCTAAAGAAAAGAAAGAGATGGACATGACATTTGTGAACAAGGAAATCAAGCCTCCATCGTAAACATCCCAAGAATACTTAGGAGATAACTTCATCAGGATCACCACGACGACGCCTGGGAACTCTAACTAACTTCAGCGATGACGCGGGAATCCTTAAATATATGTGATTAACACTGTTGAGCCACAAAGGCCAATAGTCCCACAAAGGGGATGAAGTCAAGTCTCCCAACCTTAACATCCTGAAGCAAATAAATATCACGAAGTAGCTGAGACGCGTCAGCAACATCACCACTGCTCCAGATAAAAGGTGATCTACATATAACTGGCCAAACAATCCGCGACTTTTTATTCTTAAAGACCTGCTTGTGTCCTTCATTTTTATAAACAAAAATAATGAATTCTGTTTTCGACCGTATTTCGAAAGAAGGAAACGTGACACCTAATCAACTATAGGGGCGGACATCGCTGTGCCCCTACAAAGAGGTGCCAAAAATCCGTAAACAAAACAATTACTGTCA
Source organism: Drosophila nebulosa (assembly GCA_024703675.1). Classification (NCBI taxonomy): domain Eukaryota; kingdom Metazoa; phylum Arthropoda; class Insecta; order Diptera; family Drosophilidae; genus Drosophila; species Drosophila nebulosa. The sequence goes on from JANFPS010000042.1 coordinate 49,979, forward strand.
ATATGTTCTATCCATCTACAATGGCAAACTTCAGCGTGCAAAGGTTCTGTCTAGAAATTTTGAAATTTTTTCGTCTCTTGTTCTTGGATCAAGGCGTAATAAAGGGGCAAGATTTGTCAAATTGTGCCATTAGTGATGGCCATGTAAGAAATAATTAGTGATAATATTATCAAATGTAAGAAATAATTAGTGATAATATTATCAAATTTCTCACTCAAACACTCGACAGTAATAACTATAAATTGCCGATGGAGCTAATTCACGCACAGACTAAGAAATCGTTAAATGAACAAATCAATGAATTCTGAGCCGATAAACAGGTTTATGACCTGATTGATGAGAAGTCAAAGGGCAAGAAAAAGATGGAAACTCAGTCCGCCATTAAGGACGACATTCCAATGTTATCAGAAAAAATTAAAGCTGCCGATAATGTAGCTGCTAATAATTTTGCCCAAAAGGACATACAAGATACTGAAGCAAAGAATTATCAAGATAAGGAAACTATAGTGGTAGCTATTAAAAGTTTTACCATGTAAGAAATAACCAAGGGAATCTCAGAAAGGTGAGCCAATTGAAGGTTACAACCTAACTTTGGCTCTGTTCTACTCCTAGATATAGAAAGTTCCCTAAAAAATTGTTTTTTTTTTTTTTTGAAGTTTACAGGTATCTCTACCTATTTTTGCGTGTGGTTTTCAGGCCACACTCTAATTGAGCAACTTTAATGTCGCACAATTTTACATAAGTTTGTATAATTATACAAGAAAAAAAAATATGCATCGCAGTGCATAAAAAAAAATTTGCAATGCAGTGCATAGTTAAGAATAATTGTTGTGTGAGAATAAGTTGTTGTGCGTTCTTTGTGACGCTGTCGGTTCACCATTCCTTGGTCTGGCTTGATGCGCCGGTGCTGGCTGCACAGGCTTTTTTTCTATTTTTTTTGATGGGGGCCGGTGCTGGCGGCACAGGTGGATCCGGATCACACAGGGCAAACAGGAATTCTCAACTAATTCTAAAGCAAAACTTTAGAAGCACATCAATTGGTTGCGATTGATTTCTCGGTGCAGGCGAGCTTCGAATATCAGTTGTTCTGGCACTACTTGATGATTATTGTAATAAACAAACATTTCATCCATAAGCTGCTCAAATTCCTTGATATTTTCCAATTTTTGTACCCAGAAATTGCTGGGGGAATCAATGTAAAGAATCTCCACAGCATCATCGTTCTGGAGTTGCTCTGCCTTAATATAAGATTGGAGGGAATTCTTTAGTTTTTTTTTTTTCAAAACATCCAACACGTCGGTGTTATTTTGTTTTAGCTGACAGGTTTGTATGGCTCCGACATCTTCCGGCGCTTGGACATATAAAGCTGTGCTCCGAAAAATGCGCTTCTTGACTTCGTCTTTGGGCTCAAGAACCATTTTGGCACTAGCCGAAGCAAAACGAAAAGCAAATGGTTTGATGCTAAGCAGCTCCAGCGTCGGTGTAGTGGTAGTATCCCTCGTAGGTGTAGTAGGCGGTCTGCCTACCACACACGGGCGCTTGGGAAAATCAAATCCTTCGAAGTAGCCAGTGGCGTGGCCACCTAGGACCTGGTTTCCTGGCGGCCACTGTCACGGTCGCCATGTAAGAAATAACAAGTGTGGTTCGATTGATGGTAGAAATACGAATGAATTTTATTTGAAAAAATGTTCTCCAGCTTAGCCTAAGAATTCTTAAGTATATAAGTTCTGCCGCTGTAATATGTATTTATGTATATCTTATATATCAAAGCAGCGGCGGAGCGGGAGCATGTAGCATGGCGTATGTATGTATGTGTGGAGTATGTATGCTGAAGGCATTGGACTGCGCATGTGACCCGTTAATGCTTACGCTGCAGATCTCACGCTGCAGGCCAGTCCACATATAAGTGGCTGATCATATTTCGGCATTGGTCTTGGCTAGGTTGTGTAAGCGAAGGACAAAGTGTCACTTTGTTTATGCGCTCATACTCTACAATACTGTGGGTATATGCCTTTCTGTCATACAACATACTACAGACATAAACAGGTACCGAAGAGATGCTACAAATGTCTCGATTTTGGGCACACTGCGAGTAGATGTCGAGGTAAGAAGGACTGCAAGGGGATATGTTTAAAGTGCGGATGTGCAAATCACCACAAATTTTGAGTTTTGGAGCTCGTCGGAGGCAGATCACAGGGCAACTGGCTGCAGATTACTTCGTTAGTGCGGAAATAGGTGGGATTCATGTATACAGTGTATACATTCCACCAAGCCTGACACTGCAAGAAGCAACTAGTGTAATGGAAGAGATAGCCGACGATGCTCATGGAAGAAGTCCTTTGATACTTAGGGGAGACTTCAATGCCTGGGCCACAGAATGGGGTAGTACAAGAAAAAACCCAAGAGGGAGGGTGCCTACAGTTACTTCAATATAGACAGTAGATATCCTACTCAGCTCAGAATATTGTTGGTCCGCCGTGTGTAACACGACATGTATGATTCTCCAAAAACTGCGTCGCGCAGAAAGACTGCGCAGAATTCAAAGATGAGGCAATAGGCCCCTCCCTATCCGCGAAGTTTTACCGGTAGTTTTCGCGGAGGGAAACGGAGGACGGGTGGGTGTTTAGTGGTGTGAGCTGAGAGGCAAGTCCCACTCTTCGGCTTTCAACGCTTTTTGCCAACTAGAGACACACACACACACACACTCGGCTAAGCTTAGGCTAGAGTGGGGGTCACAGGTGGCGGATAGTGAAAGGCCTACAGATATGTAGGTTAGCTGCGAATACCAAATAAGCAGTCCCCGACCAATAGCGACTAGCATGGAGGGAGTAACTTAAAAGGTTACAGTTCCCGACAAAGAGTTAGTGACAGGGCGAGAAGGAGCCGCCCTTAAAATAAGCAACTGTAAACCCTGTTCGGCGACTGTCCATAGTGGGCGGCCAATAGGTCTGCGTCAGATCGGAACGGTCGGCAGCGAATATTATCTGGCGGTAGGTATAAAACTCTATGGGAAGGAACCCAGATCAAAAAACCAAAATGGAAGTAAGAGGAGACAAATTTACGGTGCAGGGAGTCGGATCCCTAGTACCGGCGGCTGTGAGGGGTGAGCAAGCGGGCCCCCGGGCGTCGATATCCAGCGACCGCAATGCTACAGTGGTGGTAGACTTGGCCACGGTAGCAGATAACGCTACAAGCCAACAACAACAACTAGAAGCTTCATCAAAGCAACAGATGTCGAAGACAGAAGTGTTTAAAGCTTCGACCAGAGTGTTGAGATCACCTATCATGAGATCGTTTTCGTTGTCACCGTTTAACTGCGACAAAATGCGCACGTCGGATGGAGAAAACAAAACTATTATTGACATGGAACTGACCGAGAACCACGATGAGAAAAATGCGGCAAAAATGCGGCAAACAATCGAATGAGAACACTCGTCAAGAGCATTGCCTCTCTGCAAAAGGAAGCAATACGTGCCAACCGGAAGCAACCGGCACCGGTGGTTCCAAGACCAGTGGTCGTGAAACAGCACGGAATCATATCAAATGGGGAAGCTGGTGGGGATACCGGTACAAAAAGGGCAAGGAGCCCAGGGCAAGATGCAGTAATCACCCAAAAAGAGATGGAAGCCCCAAATCAGCAACCAGGTGTACTGAAGACCAAAAATGTCAGCAGTAAAGCTTCTAAACCAGTGGATCACAACATCAAAGCCACAGACACTGATGAGACGGCATGGACAACGGTTAAGAAGAAGAACAATCCCAGGAAGAGAAGACCACCCCGGAGCGATGCAATAGTTCTGAAGACGGTTGGTGACACAACGTACGCGGACATTCTAAAGCAGATTAAAAGCGAGCCGGAACTTGCAGCCTTGAGCCAAAGCGTCAAAGGCATCCGCAAGACGGTAAAAGGAGAGATGATACTCATTATGAGCAAGACCGCGGACGAGAACACGGATAAGTTGCAGTCTATGGTTAAAAAAGTGGTGGGATACAAAGCTGAAGTCAAAGCACTTACTGAAGCGCAACAGCTTGAAATTAAGGATATGGATGAAACCACTACTGCCGAAGATGTTTTCAGTGCACTTAAGGCAAAACTTGGGGACATAGGCCTAACGAAGGATGCTATCTTACCTTTACGCAATTCAAACAACAGCTAAGGTATCTGAGGCAATACTGGCACTTGGAAAGTTAAGAATAGGTTGGGTCAACTGCCGAATCAGACTTAAACAGGTACCGAAGAGATGCTACAAATGTCTCGATTTTGGGCATACTGCGAGTAGATGTCGAGGTAAGGAGGACTGCAAGGGGAAATGTTTTAAGTGCGGAGGTGCAAATCACCAAGCTAAAGCATGCCAGAATTCTGCCAAATGTACACTCTGCGTTAGGAAGGGAAGAAGTGAGACCAGCCACAGTGTAACGAGTATCGGGTGGCCTCTCTATCAGAAGGCGTTAAAAAATATGCGAAATAAATGAGATTCATACAACTCAATCTGAATCACTGTGGAGTGGCGCAGGACCTACTGACGCAGACCATTCAAGAGGAGCACATAGATGTGGCTATTATAAGCGAACCATACGGGAAGTGTCCGAACCCCTGTTGGGCCTATGATAACACAGGCAAAGCTGCGATTTGAGTTGTGGAGCTCGTCGGAGGCAGATCACAGGGCAACTGGCTGCAGATTACTTCGTTAGGGCGGAAATAGGGGGGATTCAGGTATACAGTGTATACATTCCACCAAGCCTGACACTGCAAGAAGCAACTAGTGTAATGGAAGAGATAGCCGACGATGCTCATGGAAGAAGTCCTTTGATACTTGCGGGAGACTTCAATGCCTGGGCCACAGAATGGGGTAGTACAAGAAAAAACCCAAGAGGGAGGGTGCCTACAGTTACTTCAATATAGACAGTAGATATCCTACTCAGCTCAGAATATTGTTGGTCCGCCGTGTGTAACACGACATGTATGATTCTCCAAAAACTGCGTCGCGCAGAAAGACTGCGCAGAATTCAAAGATGAGGCAATAGGCCCCTCCCTATCCGCGAAGTTTTACCTTACGGTAGTTTCGCGGAGGGAAACGGAGGACGGGTGGGTGTTTAGTGGTGTGAGCTGAGAGGCAAGTCCCACTCTTCGGCTTTCAACGCTTTTTGCCAACTAGAAACACACACACACACACTCGGCTAAGCTTAGGCTAGAGGGGGTTCACAGGTGGCGGATAGTGAAAGGCCTACAGATATGTAGGTTAGCTGCGAATACCAAATAAGCAGTCCCCGACCAATAGCGACTAGCATGGAGGGAGTAACTTAAAAGGTTACAGTTCCCGACGAAGAGTTAGTGACAGGGCGAGAAGGAGCCGCCCTTAAAATAAGCAACTGTAAACCCTGTTCGGCGACTGTCCATAGTGGGCGGCCAATAGGTCTGCGTCAGATCGGAACGGTCGGCAGCGAATATTACCTGGCGGTAGGTATAAAACGCTATGGGAAGGAACCCAGATCAAAAAACCAAATGGAAGAAGTAAGAGGAGACAAATTTACGGTGCAGGGAGTCGGATCCCCAGTACCGGCGGCTGTGAGGGGCGAGCAAGCGGGCCCCCGGGCGTCGATATCCAGCGACCGCAATGCTACGGTGGTGGTCGACTTGGCCACGGTAGCAGATAACTCTACAAGCCAACAACAACAACTACAAGCTTCATCAAAGCAACAGATGTCGGAGACAGAAGTGTTTAAAGCCTCGACCAGAGTGTTAAGATCACCTGTCAGGAAATCGTTTTCGTTGTCACCGTTTAACTGCGACAAAATGCGCACGTCGGATGGAGAAAACAAAGCTATTATTGACTTGGAACAGACCAAGAACCACGATGAGAAAAATGCGGCAAGTTCGGCACTCATTAAGCTTGGGGAAAAAATCGAGGAGCTCACTGAACTAATGACGTTGACCCAACGAACGATAAACAATCGAATGAGAACACTCGTCAATAGTATTGCCTTTCTGCATAAGGAAGCAATACGTGCCAACCGGAAGCAACCGACACCGGTGGTTCCAAGACCAGTGGTCGTGGAACAGCACGGAACCATATCAAATGGGGATACCGGCACAAAGAGGGCAAGGAGCCCAGTGCAAGATGCAGTAGCACGAGATGCAATGCACGAGATGGAAGCCTCAAATCAGCAACCAGGTGTACTGAAGACCAAAAATGTCAGCAGTAAAGTATCTAAACCAGTGGATCACAACATCAAAGCCACAGATCCTGATGAGACAGCATGGACAACGGTTAAGAAGAAGAGCAGTCCCAGGAAGAGAAGATCACCCCGGAGCGATGCAATAGTTCTGAAGACGGTTGGTGACACAACGTACGCGGACATTCTCAAGCAGATTAAAAGCGAGCCGGAACTTGCAGCCTTGAGCCAAAGCGTCAAAGGCATCCGCAAGACGGCAAAAGGAGAGATGCTACTCATTATGAGCAAGACCGCGGACGAGAACACGGATAAGTTGCAGTCTATGGTTAAAAAAGTGGTGGGATACAAAGCTGAAGTCAAAGCACTTACTGAAGTGCAACAGCTTGAAATTAAGGATATGGATGAAACCACTACTGCCGAAGATGTTTTCAGTGCACTTAAGGCAAAACTTGGGGACATAGGCCTAACTAAGGATGCTATCTTACCTTTACGCAAGGCATATGGAGATACACAGACTGCGACAATTCAAACAACAGCTAAGGTATCTGAGGCAATACTGGCACTTGGAAAGTTAAGAATAGGCTGGGTCAACTGCCGAATCAGACTTAAACAGGTACCGAAGAGATGCTACAAATGTCTCGATTTTGGGCATACTGCGAGTAGACGTCGAGGTAAGGAGGACTGCAAGGGTATTTGTTTTAAGTGCGGAGGTGCAAAACACCAAGCTAAAGCATGCCAGAATTCTGCCAAATGTACACTCTGCGTTAGGAAGGGAAGAAGTGAGACCAGCCACAGTGTAACGAGTATCGGGTGGCCTCTCTATCAGAAGGCGTTAAAAAATATGCGAAATAAATGAGATTCATACAACTCAATCTGAATCACTGTGGGGTGGCGCAGGACCTACTGACGCAGACCATTCAAGAGGAGCACATAGATGTGGCTATTATAAGCGAACCATACGGGAAGTGTCCGAACCCCTGTTGGGCCTATGATAACACAGGCAAAGCTGCGATTTTGAGTTGTGGAGCTCGTCGGAGGCAGATCACAGGGCAACTGGCTGCAGATTACTTCGTTAGGGCGGAAATAGGGGGATTCAGGTATACAGTGTATACATTCCACCAAGCCTGACACTGCAAGAAGCAACTAGTGTAATGGAAGAGATAGCCGACGATGCTCATGGAAGAAGTCCTTTGATACTTGCGGGAGACTTCAATGCCTGGGCCACAGAATGGGGTAGTACAAGAAACAACCCAAAAGGTCTTTCACTTCTACATTGCGACGCTTGAGTTAATACTGCTGAACACGGGCACCCAACACACCTTTTCTAGAGCAGGAGCTGGTTCAATAATTGATCTCACCTTTGTAAGCAGTGGTATAGCATCGGGATCAACTTGGCATATTAGTCAGAGGTATACGGGCAGTGACCATAGTGCGACTATATTCATGGTGGATAGCTAACCACATAGCTGGACTGGAGCGCAACCAGCACGCAGCATCAGCTACAATGTGGACACCCTGGATGTAGCAGCGCTAAATGTTATGCTCGAAAATACCCATATAACTGGCTCAGCGAATGAAAAAGCTGTAATCGCCATGGAAATTGTTAAAAATGCTTGGGACGCCTCGATGGTACGGAAGAAGAAAACTTTACCTTGGCATAAAGATGTATACTGGTGGAGCGAAGAGATCGCTTTAGCAAGAACTAAATGCTTGCATGCCCGAAGGCGTTACAGCCGAGCTAGGAATAGGCACTGGGTAAGTAAAGCACTGGGACCTGATGGTATACCGAACAAAGCTCTTAAGGAAGCTATAATAGGAAACGCGGAGATGTTCACAGCTCTCTACAATGCGTGCTTTGGGGCGGCGGTATTTCCCGATATATGGAAGTGTCAAAGGCTTGTATTATACCCAAGGGCAACAAGCCTCCAGAAGACCCAACGGCATATCGTCCCTTATGCATGCAAAATCCTAGAACGAATAATAGCAAGACGGCTCGATCAATCCATCAGAGAGTCAGGAGGACTATCAGAACAGCAGTTCGGCTTCCGGAAAATGAGATCAACAACCGATGCAATCTCGTGGGTGCAGCACATTGCTCAAGAAGCCGTTAAAGGCACTAGATGGAGGTGCGGCACTAAAAAATACTGCCTAGTAGCCATACTAGACATCAAGAATCCCTTTAATACTGCCAACTGGGGGAGAATTATAGAAGCACCGGAAAAATTTCGGGTCCCAAGGTACATCCGTAAACTCATTTCGAGCTATTTAAGCGGGCGCAAGTTAACATACAATACTGAAGTTGGAGAGGAAACCTACATAGTCTCAGGGGGAGTTCCTCAAGGGTCTGTGTTAGGACCCCACCTGTGGAATATTATGTACGATGGCGTACTCAACACTCCGGATGGAACCAATATAGTTGGATTTGCTGATGATATCGCTGTAGTGACAGTCGCAAAGCAGTTGCACGATGCCGAAAATAGATGCAATACAGCAATCTCCATTATTAAGGATTGGCTGGGAGCTACAGGGGTGTCCCACCAATAGATCTCTTGGTGTATGAAGCACTAAACTATAGAGATCAGGATGCACAAATTCCTCCTCAAACCCGAAGGAGGACAGTGCGCGAAGACTGCATCACAGTGTGGCAGGCGAGGTGGAATGCAACTGACAAAGGACGGTGGACTCATAGACTTATTCCGGACATCAGGAAATGGGTGTATAGGAAGCTTGGGAAAGTTGATTTCTACTTGACGCAACTTATGACTGGACATGGAGTGTTTAAGGACTACCTAAATAGGTTTAGACATGAAGACGACCCGTACTGCACTTACTGCGGTCCGGGTATAATTGAAGACGCAGAACACTTTTTTTTGTCTGTCCGCAATTTAAAGAAGAGCGATCAGAGTTGAGTAGAAGAGTTGGGAGGGTGCCTACAGTTACTTCAATGGTAGATATCCTACTCAGCTCAGAAGATTGTTGGTCCGCCGTGTGTAACACGACATGTGTGATTCTCCAAAGACTGCGTCGCGCAGAAAGACTGCGCAGAATTCAAAGATGAGGCAATAGGCCCCTCCCCCTCCGCGAAGTTATACCTTACGGTAGTTCCGCGGAGGGAAACGGAGGACGAGTGGGTGTTTAGTGGTGTGAGCTGAGAGGCAAGTCCCACACTTCGGCTTTCAACGCTTTTTGCCAACTAGAAACACACACACACACACTCGGCTAAGCTTAGGCTAGAGGGGGTTCACAGGTGGCGGATAGTGAAAGGCCTACAGATATGTAGGTTAGCTGCGAATACCAAATAAGCAGTCCCCGACCAATAGCGACTAGCATGGAGGGAGTAACTTGAAAGGTTACAGTTCCCGACGAAGAGTTAGTGACAGGGCGAGAAGGAGCCGCCCTTAAAATAAGCAACTGTAAACCCTGTTCGGCGACTGTCCATAGTGGGCGGCCAATAGGTCTGCGTCAGATCGGAACGGTCGGCAGCGAATATTACCTGGCGGTAGGTATAAAACGCTATGGGAAAGAACCCAGATCAAAAAACCAAAATGAAAGAAGTAAGAGGAGACAAATTTACGGTGCAGGGAGTCGGATCCCCAGTACCGGCGGCTGTGAGGGGCGAGCAAGTGAGCCTCCGGGCGTCGATATCCAGCGACCGCAATGCTACGGTGGTGGTAGACTTGGCCACGGTAGTAGATAACTCTACAAGCCAACAACAACAACAACAACTACAAGCTTCATCAAAGCAACAGATGTCGGAGACAGAAGTGTTTAAAGCCTCGACCAGAGTGTTAAGATCACCTGTCAGGAAATCGTTTTCGTTGTCACCGTTTAACTGCGACATAATGCGCACGTCGGATGGAGAAAACAAAACTATTATTGACATGGAACAGACCGAGAACCACGATGAGAAAAATGCGGCAAGTTCAGCACTCATTAAGCTTGGGGAAAAAATCGAGGAGCTCTCTGAGCTAATGACGTTGACCCAACGAACGACAAACAATCGAATGAGAACACTCGTCAAGAGCATTGCCTCTCTGCAAAAGGAAGCAATACGTGCCAACCGGAAGCAACCGACACCGGTGGTTCCAAGACCAGTGGTCGTGGAACAGCAGGGAATCGTATCAAATGGGGAAGCTGGTGGGGATACCGGTACAAAAAGGGCAAGGAGCCCAGGGCAAGATGCAGTAATCACCCAAAAAGAGATGGAAGCCCCAAATCAGCAACCAGGTGTACTGAAGACCAAAAATGTAAGCAGTAAAGTATCTAAACCAGTGGATCACAACATCAAAGCCACAGACACTGATGAGACAGCATGGACAACGGTTAAGAAGAAGAACAATCCCAGGAAGAGAAGACCACCCCGAAGCGATGCAATAGTTCTGAAGACGGTTGGTGACACAACGTACGCGGACATTCTTAAGCAGATTAAAAGCGAGCCGGAACTTGCAGCCTTGAGCCAAAGCGTCAAAGGCATCCGCAAGACGGCAAAAGGAGAGATGCTACTCATTATGAGCAAGACCGCAGACGAGAACACGGATAAGTTTCAGTCTATGGTTAAAAAAGTGGTGGGATACAAAGCTGAAGTCAAAGCATTTACTGAAGTGCAACAGCTTGAAATTAAGGATATGGATAAAACCACTACTGCCGAAGATGTTTTCAGTGCACTTAAGGCAAAACTTGGGGACGTAGACCTAACTAAGGATGCTATCTTACCTTTACGCAAGGCATATGGAGATACACAGACTGCGACAATTCAAACAACAGCTAAGGTATCTGAGGCAATACTGGCACTTGGAAAGTTAAGAATAGGCTGGGTCAACTGCCGAATCAGACTTAAACAGGTACCGAAGAGATGCTACAAATGTCTCGATTTGGGCATACTGCGAGTAGATGTCGAGGTAAGGAGGACTGCAAGGGGATATGTTTAAAGTGCGGAGGTGCAAATCACCAAGCTAAAGCATACCAGAATGTACCCTCTGCGTTAGGAAGGAAAGAAGTGAGACCAGCCACAGTGTAATGAGTATCGGGTGGCCTCTCTATCAGAAGACGTTAAAAAATATGCGAAATAAATGAGATTCATACAACTCAATCTGAATCACTGTGGGGTGGCGCAGGACCTACTGACGCAGACCATTCAAGAGGAGCACATAGATGTTGCTATTATAAGCGAACTGGCAAAGCTGCGAATTTGAGTTGTGGAGCTCGTCGAAGGCAGATCACAGGGCAACTGGCTACAGATTACATAGGAAATATGTGGGATTCAGGTGTACAGTGTATACATTCCACCAAGCCTGGCACTGCAAGAAGCAACTAGTGCAATGGAAGAGATAGCCGACGATGCTCATGGAAGAAGTCCTTTGATACTTGCGGGAGACTTCAATGCCTGGGCCACAGAATGGGGTACTACAAGAAACAACCCAAGAGGTCTTTCACTTCTAGAATGCATTGCGACGCTTGAGGTAATACTGCTGAACACGGGCACCCAACACACCTTTTCTAGAGCAGGAGCGGGTTCAATAATTGATCTCACCTTTGTAAGCAGTGGTATAGCACCGGGTTCAACTTGGCATATTAGTCAGAGGTATACGGGCAGTGACCATAATGCGATTATATTCATGCAACCAGCACGCAGCATCAGCTACAAAGTGGACACCCTGGATGTAGCAGCGCTAAATGTTTTGCTCGAAAATACCCATATAACTGGCTCAGCGAATGAAAAAGCTTTAATGGCCATGGAAATTGTTAAAAATGCTTGCGACGCCTCGATGGTACGGAAGAAGAAAACTTCACCTTGGCATAAAGAAGTATACTGGTGGAGCGAAGAGATCGCTTTAGCAAGAACTGAATGCTTGCATGCCCGAAGGCGTTACAGTCAAGCTAGGAATAGGCCCGATTTTGAGATCAGACAAGTGGAATATAGAGAAAAAGGAAAGTCCTTAAGAGATCGATTAAAGCCAGTAAGGTAGATGCTGTAGTATGTTGTATGACAGAAAGGCATATGCCCACTGTATTGTAGAGTATACAATATAACAAGTGGTCATATGCTTAAACTAAAAGATAGAGTATGAGCGCATAAACAAAGTGACACTTTGTCACTCGCTTACACAACCTAGCAAAGACCAATGCCGAAATATGATCAGCCACTTATATGTGGACTGGCCTGTAGCGTGAGATCTGCAGCGTAAGCATTAACGGGTCACATGCGCAGTCCGATGCCTTCAGCATACATACACCACACATACATACATACATACGCCATGCTACATGCTCCCGCTCCGCCGCTGATATACATAAATACATACTACAGCGGCAGAACTTATATACTTAAGAATTCTTAGGCTAAGTTCGCTAACACTTTTTCAAATAAAATTCATTCGTGTTATTACCACCAAACGAACCGCTACTTATTATTCTTACATGGCGACCGTGACAGTGGCCACCAGGTCCTAGGTGGCCAAAAGTCCAACGAGGAAGAACGTTCCGTCACTCCAACACCTCATGAAACAGAATTAAAATGTATGGTCACCAGTAGCAGGGAGCACACTCCAAAAAGAGGAACAGTTTCGATTTCTTCAACTTCAGCTGCAACGCCTAACTCATCTCTCCTTTTACCGTCTTGCGGATGCCTTTGACGTTTTGGCTCAAGGCTGCAAGTTCCGGCTCGCTTTTAATCTGCTTGAGAATGTCCGCGTACGTTGTGTCACCAACCGTCTTCAGAACTATTGCATCGCTTCGGGGTGGTCTTCTCTTCCTGGGATTGTTCTTCTTCTTAACCGTTGTCCATGCTGTCTCATCAGGATCTGTGGCTTTGATGTTGTGATCCACTGGTTTAGATACTTTACTGCTGACATTTTTGGTCTTCGGTACACCTGGTCCCTCCATGCTGGTCGCTATTGGTCGGGGACTGCTTATTTGGTATTCGCAGCTAACCTACATATCTGTAGGCCTTTCACTATCCGCCACCTGTGACCCCCCTCTAGCCCAAGCTTAGCCGAGTGTGTGTGTGTGTGTGTGTGTTTCTAGTTGGCAAAAAGCGTTGAAAGCCGAAGAGTGGGACTTGCCTCTCACCTCACACCACTAAACACCCACTCGTCCTCCGTTTCCCTCCGCGGAACTACCGTAAGGTATAACTTCGCGGAGGGGGAGGGGCCTATTGCCTCATCTTTGAATTCTGCGCAGTCTTTCTGCGCGACGCAGTCTTTGGAGAATCACACATGTCGTGTTACACACGGCGGACCAACAATCTTCTGAGCTGAGTGGGATATCTACCATTGAAGTAACTGTAGGCACCCTCCCAACTCTTCTACTCAACTCTGATCGCTCTTCTTCAAATTGCGGACAGACAAAAAATATGTGTTCTGCGTCTTCAATTATACCCGGACCGCAGTAAGTGCAGTACGGGTCGTCTTCATGTCTAAACCTATTTAGGTAGTGCTTAAACACTCCATATCCAGTCATAAGTTGCGTCAAGTAAAAATCAACTTCGGCATGCTTCCTATACACTCATTTTCTGATGTCCGGAATAAGTCTATGAGTCCACCGTCCTTTGTCAGTAGCATTCCACCTCGCCTGCCACACTGTAATGCAGTCTTCGCGCACTGTCCTCCTTCGGGTTTGAGGAGGGATTTGTGCATCCTGATCTCTATAGTTTACTGCTTCATACACCAAGAGATCTATTGGTGGGACACCCGCTATTACATGGATAGCGTCAGCTGAAACCGTTCGAAAGGCACAGCACATTCTAAGGGCACAGAGTCCATGCACTGTCTCAATTCCTCTTCTGTAAGTTGCGCATCTTACGGCGTCTGCCCAGATGGTGGCTGCGTATAGTAGGATCGACCTGACTACCCCCATAATCAGTTTCCTTCGCTGTTGCTTGGGTCCCCTCGTATTTGTGGTGATCCGAGAGAGAGCTCGTGTCGCGTGTGCTGCCTTACCGCAAGCGTAATCGATGTGTTGCTTAAAGCTCAGGCGATGGTCTAGTATGACTCCTAGATACCTTATACATGGTTTAGACTCAATGACATGGTCTTCAACCCGTAATTTTGCCACTTCTACCTTCTTTGTCGTGCTGATAAGCACTGCCTCTGTTTTGTGGTCGGCTAAGGCCAATCCTGTAGCTCCCAGCCAATCCTTAATAATGGAGATTGCTGTATTGCACCTATTTTCGGCATCGTGCAGCTGCTTTGCGACTGTCACTACAGCGATATCATCGGCAAATCCAACTATATTGGTTCCATCCGAAGTGTTGAGCCGTAGTACGCCATCGTACATAATATTCCACAGGTGGGGTCCTAGCACAGACCCTTGAGGAACTCCCCCTGAGACTATGTAAGTTTCTTCTCCAACTTTAGTATTGTATTTTAACTTGCGCCCGCTTAAATAGCTCGAAATGAGTTTACGGATGTACCTTGGGACCCGAAATTTTTCCAGTGCTTCTATAATTCTCCCCCAGTTGGCAGTATTAAAGGCATTTTTGATGTCAAGTGTGGCTACTAGGCAGTATTTTTTAGTGCCGCACCTCCATCTAGTGCCTTTAACGGCTTCTTGAGCAATGTGCTGCACCCAGGTCCCGGTGCTTTACCCTCTTTAAGTGTGCCAGCCAGTGTCAATACTTCCTCATCTGTTGCCCATTCGGTCCCTGGATTATCTTGGTGTTGCTCATTTGTTTGACTTACAGCCTGTTGTTGGGGAAAGAGTGTGTGCACTATTTTGCTCATCAGTTCCGGACACGTTGGCATGGGGGGCCTAAACGCACTCAGTTTCTTCATAACTATTTTATAGGCAAAACCCCATGGATTTCGCTCAGCGTCATCAAATGGTTGCTTAAAGGCATCTACCTTACTGGCTCTAATCAATCTCTTGAGGACTTTCCTTTTTCTTCTATATTCCACTTGTCTGATCTCAAAATCGGGCCTATTCCTAGCTCGGCTGTAACGCCTTCGGGCATGCAAGCATTTAGTTCTTGCTAAAGCGATCTCTTCGCTTATACTTCTTTATGCCAAGGTGAAGTTTTCTTCTTCCGTACCATCGAGGCGTCGCAAGCATTTTGAACAATTTCCATGGCCATTACAGCTTTTTCATTCGCTGAGCCAGTTATATGGGTATTTTCGAGCATAACATTTAGCGCTACTACATCCAGGGTGTCCACTTTGTAGCTGATGCTGCGTGCTAGTTGCGCTCCAGTCCTGCTATGTGGGTAGCTATCCACCATGAATATAATCGCACTATAGTCACTGCCAGCATACCTCTGACTAATACGCCAGGTTGATCCCGGTGCTATACCACTGCTTACAAAGGTGAAATCAATTATTCAACCAGCTCCTGCTCTAGAAAAGGTGTGTTGGGTGCCCGTGTTCAGCAGTATTACCTCAAGCGTCGCAATGCATTCTAGAAGTGAAAGAACTCTTGGGTTGTGTCTTGTACTACCCCATTCTGTGGCCCAGGCATTGAAGTCTTCCGCAAGTATCAAAGGACTTCTTCCATGAGCATCGTCGGCTATCTCTTCCATTACACTAGTTGCTTCTTGCAGGGTCAGGTCTCTGGATATCGACGCCCGGGCGCCCGCTTGCTCACCCCTCACAGCCGCCGGTACTGGGGATCCGACTCCCTGCACCGTAAATTTGTCTCCTCTTACTTCCATTTTGGTTTTTTGATCTGGGTTCCTTCCCATAGAGTTTTATACCTACCGCCAGGTAATATTCGCTGCCGACCGTTCCGATCTGACCCAGACCTATTGGCCGCCCACTATGGACAGTCGCCGAACAGGGTTTACAGTTGCTTATTTTAAGGGCGGCTCCTTCTCGCCCTGTCACTAACTCTTCGTCGGGAACTGTAACCTTTTAAGTTACTCCCTCCATGCTAGTCGCTATTGGTCGGGGACTGCTTATTTGGTATTCGCAGCTTACCTACATATCTGTAGGCCTTTCACTATCCGCCACCTGTGACCCCCACTCTAGCCTAAGCTTAGCCGAGTGTGTGTGTGTGTGTGTCTCTAGTTGGCAAAAAGCGTTGAAAGCCGAAGAGTGGGTCTTGCCTCTCAGCTCACACCACTAAACACCCACCCGTCCTTCGTTTCCCTCCGCGAAACTACCGTAAGGTAAAACTTCGCGGATAGGGATGGGCCTATTGCCTCATCTTTGAATTCGGCGCAATCTTTCTGCGCCACGCAGTTTTTGGAGAATCATACATGTCGTGTTACACACGGCGGACCAACAATATTCTGAGCTGAGTAGGATATCTACTGTCTATATTGAAGTAACTGTAGGCACCCTCCCTCTTGGGACTACCCCATTCTGTGGCCCAGGCATTGAAGTCTCCCGCAAGTATCAAAGGACTTCTTCCATGAGCATCGTCGGCTATCTCTTCCATTACACTATTTGCTTCTTGCAGTGTCAGGCTTGGTGAAATGTATACACTGTATACCTGAATCCCACCTATTTCCGCACTAATGAAGTAATCTGCAGCCAGTTGCCCTGTGATCTGTCTACGACGAGCTCCACAACTCAAAACCGCAGTTTTGCCTGTGTTATCACAGGCCCAGCAGGGGCTCGGACACTTCCCGTATGGTTAGCTTATAATAGCAAAATCTATGTGCTCCTTTTGAATGGTCTGCGTCAGTAGGTCCTGCGCCACCCCACAGTGATTCAGATTGAGTTGTATGAATCTCATTTATTTCGCATATTTTTTAACGCCTTCTGATAGAGAGGGCACCCGATACTCATTACACTGTGGCTGGTCTTACTTCTTCCCTTCCTAACGCAGAGTGTACATTTGGGAGAATTCTGGCATGCTTTAGCTTGGTGATTTGCACATCCGCACTTAAAACATATCCCCTTGCAGTCCTTCTTACCTCGACATCTACTCGCAGTATGCCCAAAATCGAGACATTTGTAGCATCTCTTCGGTACCTGTTTATGTCTGTAGTATGTTGTATGACGGAAAGGCATATACCCACAGTATTGTAGAGTATGTGCGCATAAACAAAGTGACACTTTGTCACTCGCTTACACAACCTAGCCAAGACCAATGCCGAAATATGATCAGCCACTTATACGTGGACTTGCCTGCAGCGTGAGATCTGCAGCGTAAGCATTAACGGGTCACATGCGCAGTCCAATGCCTTCAGCATACATACTCCACACATACATACATACGCCATGATACATGCTCCCGCTCCGCCGCTGCTTTGATATATAAGATATACATAAATACATACTACAGCGGCAGAACTTATATACTTAAGAATTCTTAGGCTAAGCTGGAGAACATTTTTTCAAATAAAATTCAGTCGTATTTCTATCATCAATCGAACCACACTTGTTATTTCTTACATGGCGACCGTGACAGTGGCCACCAGGACACCAGGTCCTAGGTGGCCACGCCACTGGCTACTTCGAAGGATTTGATTTTCCCAAGCGCCCGTGTGTGGTAGGCAGACCGCCTACTACACCTACGAGGGATACTACCACTACACCGACGCTGGAGCTGCTTAGCATCAAACCATTTGCTTTTCGTTTTGCTTCGGCTAGTGCCAAAATGGTTCTTGAGCCCATAGACGAAGTCATGAAGCTCATTTTTCGGAGCACAGTTTTATATGTGACCTTCCAGTTGACTGTCCAAGCGCCGGAAGGTGTCGGAGCCATACAAACCAGTCAGCTAAAACAAAATAACACCGACGTGTTGGATGTTTTGAAAAAAAAAAAACTAAAGAATTCCCTCCAATCTTATACCAAGGCAGAGAAACTCCAGAACGATGATGCTGTGGAGATTCGTTACATTGATTCCCCCAGCAATTTCTGTGTACAAAAATTGGAAAATATCAAGGAATTTGAGCAGCTTATGGATGAAATGTTTGTCATCAAGTAGTGCCAGAACAACTGATATTCAAAGCTCGCCTGCACCGAGAAATCTATCGCAACCAATTGATGTGCTTCTAAAGTTTTGCTTTAGAATTAGTTGAGAATTCCTGTTTGCCCTGCGTGATCCGGATCCACCTGTGCCGCCAGCACCGGCCCCCCATCAAAAAAAAATAGAAAAAAAGCCTGTGCAGCCAGCACCGGCATCGTCTGGCGCATCAAGCCAGACCAAGGAATGGTGAACCGACAGCGTTACAAAGAACGCACAACAACTTATTCTCACACAACAATTATTCTTAACTATGCACTGCATTGCAAACTTTTTTTTATGCACTGCGATGCATTTTTTTTTTTCTTATGTAATTATACAAACTTATGTGAAATTGTGCGACATTAAAGTTCCTCAATTAGAGTGTGGCCTGAAAACCACTCGCAAAAATAGGTAGGGATACCTGTAAACCGGAAAAAAATCAACAATTTTTTAGGGAACTTTCTATATCTAGGAGAAGAACAGAGCCAAAGTTAGGTTGTAACCTTCAATTGGCTCACCTTTCTGAGATTCCCTTGGTTTTTTCTTACATGGTAAAACTTTTAATAGCTACCACTATAGTTTCCTTATCTTGATAATTCTTTGCTTCAGTATCTTGAATGGCCTTTTGGGCAAAATTATTAGCAGCTACATTATCGGCAGCTTTAATTTTTTCTGATAACATTGGAATGTCCTCCTTTCCATCTTTTTCTTGCCTTTTGACTTCTCATCAATCAGGTCATAAACCTGTTTATCGGCTCAGAATTCATTGATTTGTTCATTCAACGATTTCTTAGTCTGTGCGTGAATTAGCTCCATCGGCAATTTATAGTTATTACTGTCGTAGACGCTTACAAATTTCTCACCCTCAAATTGAGTGAGAAATTTGATAATATTATCACTAATTATTTCTTACATTTGATAATATTATCACTAATTATTTCTTACATGGCCATCACTAATGGCATAATTTGACACATCTTGTAGATGAACTTGTTGCGTGAAAATTTCTAGACAGAACCTTTGCACGCTGAAGTTTGCCATTGTAGATGGATAGAACATATTGACAGTAATTGTTTTGTTTACGGATTTTTGGCACCTCTTTGTAGGGGCACAGCGATGTCCGCCCCTATAGTTGATTAGGTGTCACGTTTCCTTCTTTCGAAATACGGTCGAAAACAGAATTCATTATTTTTGTTTATAAAAATGAAGGACACAAGCAGGTCTTTAAGAATAAAAAGTCGCGGATTGTTTGGCCAGTTATATGTAGATCACCTTTCATCTGGAGCAGTGGTGATGTTGCTGACGCGTCTCAGCTACTTCGTGATATTTATTTGCTTCAGGATGTTAAGGTTGGGAGACTTGACTTCATCCCCTTTGTGGGACTATTGGCCTTTGTGGCTCAACAGTGTAAATCACATATGTTTAAGGATTCCCGCGTCATCGCTAAAGTTAGTTAGAGTTCCCAGGCGTCGTCGTGGTGATCCTGATGAAGTTATCTCCTAAGTATTCTTGGGATGTTTACGATGGAGGCTTGATTTCCTTGTTCACAAATATCATGTCCATTTCTTTCTTTTCTTTAGACAAAAACATTTTGGGAATTCATAGTTTGGTTGATTTTAGAGCGAACATAATAAACACTTGACCTAATTAACCCTTCTATTTTTTTTATTAGGAATTGTTCTTAATTTTTAATCGCTTTCTAATATGTTTCGAAACGATTACTGCTTAGTAAAAACAAGTTATTTTTTTTTCAACATAAATTAGTTCTGTCAGTATCAACAAAACACCTTTGGGAAATTCAAATATAATGAAAACAGTTTCACCAAAAATACATTTTCATTACATGGTGAAGATAATTTTGAGACAGACACCCTATCACGGATATCAGTATCCAAATATAAAGACATAAACATAAAAGTCCTGAAAGTCACTACCAGGCAACAAAGTAGACAGAAAAACTGCGCAGTTGATAAAGAAGAACTTTTGCCAAGGCAAAAGATTCAAAATCCTTCTAAGCCCAACGTATACGAAGTCATTTAAAATGACGAGGTACGAAAAAGTAGTGACAGATTCCACATGTTTATTAAAACATGGAAGAAAGTTATAGCAAGAATTGACATTCGCGATATGTATACCAATGGAATTCTCGACTTAGGTCAATTTTTTCCAAAGGCTCGAAAAAGAAGCCGGTATACTTAATATCAGCAAAGTCAAAGTGGCACCGAGCGAAAAGATCTTTGAATCAATTTCAATAGATACTTTTAAAAATATGGGCAATAATATATTGAAATCATAAAGAGTAGCGCTACTCAAGCCGGTGACCCTATTATTAAATAATGAGAAAGAAAAAGAAGCAATACTGTCTACCAATACAATTGAGATCATACTGGCATCACAAGAACGCTAGCGAAAATAAGAAGACACTACTATTGGAAAAATATGGGACGCCATATCAAAGAGTACATAAGTAGATGTCATAAATGCCAGGTGCCAAAAACCAACTACAAATGTAGTTCACTTTCTCTCTGACAGCAAAAACAAAAATAAAGAAAGTATATAAAAGAAAGTTGTAATAAAAAAGAACAGAAACGCGTCAAATTTAATAATTATATAATTAAACACTAAAAAGTAAATCAACAACCAACAACAACGTCAAACAAACAAAACAAACAAACACAATCCTTATATAAGCAAAGAGTAATAATTTTTTTTCCTCATTTTTAAGAATATTTCTTTTTTAATTTTTATTGTATGGAATTTCTATATTACATATGGAATATACTTATATATATATAAAGAAAAAAAAAGAAAACACAAAAACTCAAAAAAAAAAAACAGCAAACATTTAAAAAAAAAAAAACACTTTAAAAAAAAATATATTTAAATATTGCAAAATTTACAAATAGACATGGCCTAAACAAAAAATTATTTTTAAAGTAAAAGATTCAAAAATAGTGAAGTAAAAAAAAAGTATGGCCGGTTAATAAAAAAAAAAAAAACAATAACATAGTAAATAAAACAAAACATAATAATATAAAAATAATAGTAATATGATAATTTCAATATTAAATAACTACACTATGTTACGTTATTTCTTTAAGAAGGGGGGTGTAGTATGTTGTATGACAGGAAGGCATATACTACAGTATTGTAGAGTATGAGCGCACAAACAAAGTGACACTTTGTCACTCGCTTACACAACCTAGCCAAGACCAATGCCGAAATATGATCAGCCACTTATACGTGGACTGGCCTGCAGCGTGAGATCTGCAGCGTAAGCATTAACGGGTCACATGCGCAGTCCAATGCCTTCAGCATACATACTCCACACATACATACATACGCCATGCTACATGCTCCCGCTCCGCCGCTGCTTTGATATATAAGATATACATAAATACATACTACAGCGGCAGAACTTATATACTTAAGAATTCTTAGGCTAAGCTGGAGAACATTTTTTCAAATAAAATTCATTCGTATTTCCACCATCAATCGAACCACACTTGTTATTTCTTACAAGTCTGATTCGGCAGTTGACCCAACCTATTCTTAACTTTCCAAGTGCCAGTATTGCCTCAGATACCTTAGCTGTTGTTTGAATTGTCGCAGTCTGTGTATCTCCATATGCCTTGCGTAAGGGTAAGATAGCATCCTTCGCTAGGCCTATGTCCACAAGTTTTGCCTTAAGTGCACTGAAAACATCTTCGGCAGTAGTGATTTCATCCATATCCTTAATTTCAAGCTGTTGCACTTCAGTAAGTGCTTTGACTTCAGCTTTGTATCCCACCACTTTTTTCACCATAGACTGCAACTTATCCGTGTTCTCGTCGGCAGTAGCATCTCTCCTTTTGCCGTCTGGCGGATGCCTTTGACGCTTTGGTTCAAGGCTGCAAGTTCCGGCTCGCTTTTAATCTGCTTGAGAATGTCCGCGTACGTTGTGTCACCAACCGTCTTCAGAACTATTGCATCGCTCCGGGGTGGTCTTCTCTTCCTGGGATTGTTCTTCTTCTTAACCGTTGTCCATGCTGTCTCATCAGGATCTGTGGCTTTGACGTTGTGATCCACTGATTTAGATACTTTACTGCTGACATTTTTGGTCTTCAGTATACCTGGTTGCTGATTTGGGGCTTCCATCTCGTGCATTGCTTTTTGGTGATTACTGCATCTTGCCCTGGGCTCTTTGCTCTTTTTGTACCGTTATCCCCACCAGCTTCCCCATTTGATATGGTTCCGTGCTGTTCCACGACCACTGGTCTTGGAACCACCCGTGTCGGTTCCTTCCGGTTGGCACGTATTGCTTCCTTTTGCAGAAAGGCAATGCTCTTGACGAGTGTTCTCATTCGATTGTTTATCGTGCGTTGGGGCAACGTCATTAGCTCAGTGAGCTCCTCGAATTTTTCCCCAAGCTTAATGAGTGCTAAACTTGCCGCATTTTTCTCATCGTGGTTCTCGGTCTATTCCATGTCAATAATAGTTTTGTTTTCTCCATCCGACGTGCGCATTTTGTCGCAGTTAAACGGTGACAACGAAAACGATTTCATGTCAGGTGATCTCAACACTCTGGTCGAAGCTTTAAACATTTCTGTCTCCGACATCTGTTGCTTTGATGAAGCTTGTAGTTGTTGTTGTTGTTGTTGGCTTGTAGAGTTATCTACTACCGTGGCCAAGTCTACCACCACCGTAGCATTGCGGTCGCTGGATATCGACGCCCGGAGGCTCACTTGCTCGCCCCTCACAGCCGCCGGTACTGGGGATCCGACTCCCTGCACCGTAAATTTGTCTCCTCTTACTTCTTTCATTTTGGTTTTTTGATCTGGGTTCCTTCCCATAGCGTTTTATACCTACCGCCAGGTAACATTCGATGCCGACCGTTCCGATCTGACGCAGACCTATTGGCCGCCCACTATGGACAGTCGCCGAACAGGGTTTACAGTTGCTTATTTTAAGGGCGGCTCCTTCTCGCCCTGTCACTAACTCTTCGTCGGGAACTGTAACCTTTCAAGTTACTCCCTCCATGCTAGTCGCTATTGGTAGGGTACTGCTTATTTGGTATTCGCAGCTAACCTACATATCTGTAGGCGTTTCACTATCCGCCACCTGTGACCCCCACTCTAGCCTAATCTTAGCCGAGTGTGTGTGTGTGTGTGTGTGTGTGTGTGTGTGTGTGTGTGTGTGTGTGTGTGTGTGTGTGTGTGTGTGTGTGTGTGTGTGTGTGTCTCTAGGTGGCAAAAAGCGTCGAAAGCCGAAGTGTGGGACTTGCCTCTCAGCTCACAGCACTAAACACCCACCCGTCCTCCGTTTCCCTCCGCGTAACTACCGTAAGGTATAACTTCGCGAAGGGGAGGGGCCTATAGCCTCATCTTTGAATTCTGCGCTGTCTTTCTGCGCGTCGCAGTTTTTGGAGAATCATACATGTCGTGTTACACACGGCGGACCAACAATCTTCTGAGCTGAGTAGGATATCTACCATTGAAGTAACTGTAGGCACCCTCCCAACTCTTCTACTCAACTCTGATCGCTTTTCTTCAAATTGCGGACTTCTGCGTCTTCAATTATGCCCGGACCGCAGTAAGTGCAGTACGGGTCGTCTTCATGTCTAAACCAATTTAGGTAGTGCTTAAACACTCCATGTCCAGTCATAAGTTGCGTCAAGTAGAAATCAACTTCCTTATGCTTCCTATACACCCATTTTCTGATGTCCGGAATAAGTCTATGAGTCCACTGCCCTTTGTCAGTTGCATTCCATCTCGCCTGCCACACTGTGATGCAGTCTTCGCGCACTGTCCTCCTTCGGGTTTGGGGAGGGATTTGTGCATCCTGATCTCTATATTTTACTGCTTCATACACCAAGAGATCCATTGGTGGGACACCCGCTATTACATGGATAGCGTCAGCTGAAACCATTCGAAAGGCACAGCATATTCTAAGGGCACAGAGTCGATGCACTGACTCTATTCCTCTTCTGTAAGTTGCGCATCTTACGGCGTCTGCCCAGATGGGGGCTGCGTATAATAGGTTCGACCTGACTACCCCCATAATTCGTTTCCTTCGCTGTTGCTTGGGTCCCCTCGTATTTGTGGTGATCCGAGAGAGAGCCCGTGTCGCGTGTGCTGCCTTACCGCAAGCGTATTCGATGTGTTGCTTAAAGCTCAGACGATGGTCTAGTATGACTCCTAGATACTTAATACATGGTTTAGACTCAATGACATGGTCTCAAACCCGTATTTTTGCCACTTCTAGATTGCTATATTGCACCTATTTTCGGCATCGTGCAGCTGCTTTGCGACTGTCACTACAGCGATATCATCGGCAAATCCAACTATATTGGTTCCATCCGGAGTGTTGAGCCGTAGTACGCCATCGTACATAATGTTCCACAGGTGGGGTCCTAGCACAGACCCTTGAGGAACTCCCCCTGAGACTATGTAGGTTTCCTCTCCAACTTCAGTATTGTATGTTAATTTGCGTCCGCTTAAATAGCTCGAAATGAGTTTACGGATGTACCTTGGGACCCGAAATTTTTCCAGTGCTTCTATAATTCTCCCCCAGTTGGCAGTATTAAAGGCATTCTTGATGTCTAGTGTGGCTACTAGGCAGTATTTTTTAGTGCCGCACCTCCATCTAGTGCCTTTAACGGCTTCTTGAGCAATGTGCTGCACCCACGAGATTGCATCGGTTGTTGATCTCATTTTCCGGAAGCCGAACTGCTGTTCTGACAGTCCTCCTGACTCTCTGATGGATTGATCGAGCCGTCTTGCCATTATTCGTTCTAGGATTTTGCCCGCAGCATCTTCTGGAGGCTTGTTGCCCTTGGGTATAAGCACAAGCCTTTGGCACTTCCATATATCGGGAAATACCGCCTCCCTCAATCACGCATTGTAGAGAGCTGTGAACATCTCCGCGTTTCCTATTATAGCTTCCGTAAGTGCTTTGTTCGGTATACCATCAGGACCCGGTGCTTTACCATCTTTAAGTATGCCAGCCAGTGTCAATACTTCTTCATCTGTTGCCCATTCGGTCCCTGGATCATCTTGATGTTGCTCATTTGTTTGTCTTACAGCCTGTTGTTGGGGAAAGAGTGTGTGCAGTATTTTGCTCATCAGTTCCGGACACATTGGCATGGGGGGCCTAAACGCACTCAGTTTCTTCATAACTATTTTATAGGCAAAACCCCATGGATTTCGCTCACCGTCATCACATAGTTGCTTAAAGGCATTTACCTTCCTGGCTCTAATCAATCTCTTGAGGACTTTCCTTTTACTTCTATATTCCACTTGTCTGATCTCAAAATCGGGCCTATTCCTAGCTCGGCTGTAACGCCTTCGGGCATGCAAGCATTCAGTCCTTGCTAAAGCGATCTCTTCGCTCCACCAGAATACTTCTTTATGCCAAGGTGAAGTTTTCTTCTTCCGTACCATCGAGGCGTCGCAGGCATTTTTAACAATTTCCATGGCCATTTCAGCTTTTTCATTCGCTGAGCCAGTTATAAGGGTATTTTCGAGCATAACAGTTAGCGCTGCTACATCCAGGGTGTCCACATTGTAGCTGATGCTGCGTGCTGGTTGCGCTCCAGTCCTGCTATGTGGGTAGCTATCTACCATGAGTATGATCTCACTATGGTCACTGCCCGTATACCTCTGACAAATATGCCAAGTTGATCCCGGTGCTATACCACTGCTTACAAAGGTGAGATCAATTATTGAACCAGCTCTCGCTCTAGAAAAGGTGTGTTGGGTGCCCGTGTTCAGCAGTATTACCTCAAGCGTCGCAATGCATTCTAGAAGTGAAAGACCTCTTGGGTTGTTTCTTGTACTAACCCAATCTGTGGCTGGTCTCACTTCTTCCCTTCCTAACGCAGAGTGTACATTTGGGAGAATTCTGGCATGCTTTAGCTTGGTGATTTGCACCTCCGCACTTAAAACATATCCCCTTGCAGTCCTCCTTACCTCGACATCTACTCGCAGTATGCCCAAATCGAGACATTTGTAGCATCTCTTCGGTACCTGTTTAAGTCTGATTCGGCAGTTGACCCAGCCTATTCTTAACTTTCCAAGTGCCAGTATTGCCTCAGATACCTTAGCTGTTGTTTGAATTGTCGCAGTCTGTGTATCTCCATATGCCTTGCGTAAGGGTAAGATAGCATCCTTCGTTAGGCCTATGTCCCCAAGTTTTGCCTTAAGTGCACTGAAAACATCTTCGGCAGTAGTGGTTTCATCCATATTTTTAATTTCAAGCTGTTGCACTTTAGTAAGTGCTTTGACTTCAGCTTTGTATCCCACCACTTTTTTCACTATAGACTGCAACTTATCCGTGTTCTCGTCCGCGGTCTTGCTTATAATGAGTAGCATCTCTCCTTTTGCCGTCTTGCGGATGCCTTTGACGCTTTGGCTCAAGGCTGCAAGTTCCGGCTCGCTTTTAACCTGCTTAAGAATGTCCGTGTACGTTGTGTCACCAACCGTCTTCAGAACTATTGCATCGCTCTTCTCCTTAACCGTTGTCCATGCTGTGGCTTTGATGTTGTGATCCACTGGTTTAGAAGCTTTACTGCTGACATTTTTGGTCTTCAGTACACCTGGTTGCTGATTTGGGGCTTCCATCTCGTGCATTGCTTTTTTGGTGATTACTGCATCTTGCCCTGGGCTCCTTGCCCTTTTTGTGCCGGTATCCCCATTTGGTATAGTTCCGTGCTGTTCCACGACCACTGGTGTTGGAACCACCGGTGTCGGTTGCTTCCGGTTGGCACGTATTGCTTCCTTATGCAGAAAGGCAATGCTATTGACGAGTGTTCCCATTCGATTGTTTATCGTTCGTTGGGGCAACGTCATTAGCTCAGTGAGCTCCTCGATTTTTCCCCAAGCTTAATGAGTGCTGAACTTGCCGCATTTTTTTCATCGTGGTTCTCGGTCTGTTTCAAGTCGATAATGGCTTTGATTTCTCCATCCGACGTGCGCATTTTGTAGCAGTTAAACGGTGACAACGAAAACTATTTCCTGACAGGTGATCTCAACACTCTGGTCGAAGCTTTAAACACTTCTGTCTCCGACATCTGTTGCTTTGGTGAAGCTTGTAGTTGTTGTTGTTGGCTTGTAGAGTTATCTGCTACCGTGGCCAAGTCTACCACCACTGTAGCATTGCGGTCGCTGGATATCGACGCCCGGGGGCCCGCTTGCTCGCCACTCACAGCCGCCGGTACTGGGGATCCGACTCCCTGCACCGTAAATTTGTCTCCTCTTAATTCTTCCATTTTGGTTTTTTGATCTGGGTTCCTTCCCATAGCGTTTTATACCTACCGCCAGGTAATATTCGCTGCCGACCGTTCTGATCTGGCGCAGACCTATTGGCCGCCCACTATGGACAGTCGCCGAACAGGGTCTACAGTTGCCTATTTGAAGGGCGGCTCCTTCTCGCCCTGTCACTAACTCTTCGTCGGGAACTGTAACCTTTTAAGTTACTCCCTCAATGCTAGACGCTATTGGTCGGGGACTGCTTATTTGGTATTCACAGCTAACCTACATATCTGTAGGCCTTTCACTATCCGCCACCTGTGACCCCCACTCTAGCCTAAGCTTCGCCGGGTTTTTTTTTTTTTTTTTTTTTTTTTTTAGGTGGCAAAAAGCGTTGAAAGCCGAAGTGTGGGACTTGCCTCTCGGCTCACACCACTAAACACCCACCCGTCGTCCGTTTCCCTCCGCGGAACTACTATGAGGTATAAGTTCGCGGAGGGGGAGGGGCCTATTGCCTCTTCTTTCAATTCTGCGCAGTCTTTCTGCGCGACGCCGTTTTTGGAGCATCATACATGTCGTGGTACACACGGCGGACCAGCAATCTTTTGAGCTGAGTAGGATAGCTACCATTGAAGTAACTGTAACTGTAGGCACCCTTCCAACTCTTCTACTCAACTCTGATCGCTCTTCTTCAAATTGCGGACAGACAAAAAATATGTGTTCTGCGTCTTCAATTATACCCGGACCGCAGTAAGTGCAGTACGGGTCGTCTTCATGTCTAAACCTATTTAGGTAGTGCTTAAACACTCCGTGTCCAGTCATAAGTTTCGTCAAGTAGAAATCAACTTCCCCATGTTTCCTATACACCCATTTTCTGATGTCCGGAATAAGTCTATGAGTCCACCGTCCTTTGTCAGTTGCATTCCACCTCGCCTGCCCCACTGTGATGCAGTCTTCGCGCACTGTCCTCCTTCGGGTTTGAGGAGGGATTTGTGCATCCTGATCTCTATAGTTTACTGCTTCATACACCAAGAGATCTATTGGTGGGACACCCGCTATTACATGGATAGCGTCAGCTGAAACCGTTCGAAAGGCACAGCACATTCTAAGGGCACA
Organism: Drosophila nebulosa; assembly: GCA_024703675.1. NCBI lineage: Eukaryota > Metazoa > Arthropoda > Insecta > Diptera > Drosophilidae > Drosophila > Drosophila nebulosa. The sequence continues at coordinate 78,385 of JANFPS010000042.1, forward strand.
GAGTCCATGCACTGTCTCAATTCCTCTTCTGTAAGTTGCGCATCTTACGGCATCTGCCCAGATGGGGGCTGCGTATAGTAGGATCGACCCGACTACCCCCATAATCAGTTTCCTTCGCTGTTGCTTGGGTTCCCTCGTATTTGTGGTGATCCGAGAGAGAGCCCGTGTCGCGTGTGCTGCCTTACCTCAAGCGTATTTGATGTGTTGCTTAAAGCTCAGGCGATGGTCTTGTATGACTCCTAGATACTTAATACATGGTTTAGACTCAATGACATGGTCTCCAACCCGTATTTTTGCCACTTCTAACTTTTTTCTCGCGCTAATAAGCATTGCCTCTGTTTTGTGGTCGGCTAAGGCCAATCCTGTAGCTCCCAGCCAATCCTTAATAATGGAGATTGCTTTATTGCACCTATTTTCGGCATCGTGCAACTGATTTGCGACTGTCACTACAGCGATATCATCGGCAAATCCAACTATATTGGTTCCATCCGGAGTGTATCATTACAATTTTTAACCTATCTTTATGCACTAATTGTTTTTTATTCTTTGTATCTTTAATTAAAATATTATCCCTATCCTTTATCTCTTCTATGATGTATGGGCCTAAATACTTAGATTCTAACTTATGACCCGTATCATTACGTAATAAAACTTTATCTCCTAATTGTAATTCTATATTTTTTACTTTTCTATCATATATTTCCTTATTCTTTGCTTTATGCTGTTCTAACATTATTCTGGCTCTTTTATATGCCTGTTCTAATCTAAATTTTGATTCCTTAGCATAGTCTTATATGTTATACAGTGGATTTATCTTATCAACACTATTAAAATGTTTGGGTAAATTCGAAGTTTTACCGAATACCAACTCATATGGACAGTAATCATGGGGCATAGAGGGTGTTGTATTAAAACAATATGCGAAGTATCCTATCCATACATCCCAGTCAGTTTTGTCAACTGAAATGTAGGATCGTAAAAATTCATTAAGTGTTCGGTGGCTTCGCTCCACAGTGCCTACAGTCTGGTGATGATGTGCTGTTGAAGTTATTTTTTCTATTTGCAAGTTTTTGCATAAATCTTCAATTATTGAGTTTCTATATTCTGTTTCCATGTCCGTAATGAACGTCTTAATCGGACCGTACTGTAGAATGAAATCTTCAAATCTAGCTTTCGCTACTGTTTTTGCACTTTTGTCTTTTATTGGTATTATTACAAGATATTTTGTTAAATCGCAGATCAAAGTTACTGCAAGTGGACCGATCGTATTCACAATTACCCTGTCGAAAGCCAGTTGTGGCGTTTCAGTTATAATTAACGGAGTTTTTGTATGCTTTGTTATCTTTGCTTTTTGACACTTATTACATTTTTTTTATACATTTAGTTATATCTCGTGTCATATTCCTCCAATAGGAATTCCCTTTTTATTTTGGCCATAGTTCTTGATATTCCCATATGACCTCCTTGTATAGGGTCATCGTGGAACGTAAACAGTATTGTTTCTTTTTCTTTATCATTATTTGATAATAGGGTCACCGGCTTGAGTAGCGATACTCTTAATAATCTTAATATTTTATTGCCCATATTTTTAAAAGTATCTATTGAAATTGATTCAAAGATCTTTTCGCTCGTTGCCACTTTGACTTTGCTGATATTAAGTATACCGGCTTCTTTTTCGAGCCTTTGAAAAAATTGACCTAAGTCAAGAATTCCATTGGTATACATATCGCGAATGTCAATTCTTGCTATAACTTTCTTGCCATGTTTGAATGTGCTTAAAGAATTAGTTATTCGCAAGGTCACTACTTTTCGTACTTCGTCATTTACAATGACGTCATATACATTGGGCTTAGAAGCATTAAGAGATTGCTTTCGCAACTCTTTTATATTATTTTCTTTTTCTGTTCCTGCGCAGGAATTTCACTGTTTACTTTGATTTCTGGTAGTGACTCTCAGAATTTTGTTACTTGTTTGCATATTTTGTTATTCCTGTATTGTTATCCTCGATAGCGCGTCGGCTAGGAAATTATCTTTTCCCTTTAGATACTCTACCGTAAAATTATATTCCTCGAGTTCAAGTCGCATTCTGGTTAGTTTAGAACTTGGATTTGTCATTGAAAACAAGTAAGTCAGCGCTCTGTGATCTGTTTTGACAGTAAAATGTCTACCATAAATGTATGGTCTGAAGTGCGTGATTGCCCATTGAATTGCAGCTAACTCTTGTTCAGTTACACTCTTATTACTCTCACCTTTTGTGAAAGATCTAGACACATATGCTACTGGAAGTTGCAGTCCATTTTTATTTTGCGTTAGGACTGCTCCACATGCTTATTTACTTGCATCTGTAATTATGCAAAATTCTTTGCTAAAATCTGGGTACTGTAACAGCGTTGGGTTCATTAATGCTGATTTTAAATGCTCGAACGCATTTTGACAATCACTTTTCCATTCGAATTTAACATTTTTCTTAAATAATCTTGTTATGTGACGAGAATATTCAGTTTTGTATAAATCTTCGATAATAATTTCAAAATGCAATGAATCTTCTAGCGCTGTTAGCATCATGTGGGACTGGATAATTTTGAATGACATCATACTTTGTGTCATCAGGCAAGATTTCTTTATCTGTGCATTTATGTCCCATGCATAAAAAATTAACATTTTTCAGGATGTAACTTTAGGTTGTGTTGCCTGCACTTCTCAAAAATATCTGTTAGATTATTGAGCATGTGTTTTTCGGAACAACCTATGACTATTAGATCATCCATGTAAAGGAAAGCTTGCGAAGGTTCAAGGCCAGTGAATGCTATAGTCATCATTCTCTGGAACGAATTTGGCGCTATTTTCAAACCCAATGGTAATCGCGTGAAGCGATATGAGCCATTACATGTGGAAAAGGATGTTATGTCTCGTGACTCTTCTTCGAGTTCAATTTGATGAAAACCCGACATTAGGTCGAGGCATGAAAAGTACTTTGCTCTACCTAATTGATCCAAAATGTCATCGATTCTAGGTAATGGGAATTTATCGGACAACAATTTTTTATTAATTTGACGAGAGTCAATTACTAATCGCCATTTTTTATTTTCGGAACCTGGTACCGATTTTTTCGGTACCAGGTAATAAAAGTGGGCTGTTATAAGCGGATGCGGAGGGCTCGACTATTTCGTCTTTTATGAGCTTTTGGACTTGTCTTTCTATTTCTTCTTTCTGACCATGAGGATTTCTATAATTTTTTATGTAAATTGGTTCATCGTCCACCAGTCTTAATTTTTGTTTATAAAAATTGTTTGTTGCTATTAATTCGGTTTTCAGTCCGAATACATCACTATATTCCTTGCACAACTTCGTAAGTTGGCTGTGAAACTGTGGGGGAAATTTTTTTGATAATTTAGTTAGTACTGCGTTTTCACGCTGTTTTTTATCTGCTTCGATTATTTCGTAACAGGAAAGCGGTTCATACTTCAAACTTGATATGTTTACTATTTGATCTGTATTTGTAGTATTTAGCAATCGTATGACTGCATTTTGTGGGTTAGTTATGGTATTTGCTAAATAAATACCATGTTGAATTTCTTGATTTGGAATCAATACACTGTCTTCTTGTGAATTTATTTCGATTTTTCGGACAACTTGGGATCTTGCTGGTAAAACTATTGAATTATTACCAGAACTGTACGATATTGGTACATATATCGGATATTTCAGATTGTTTGGTCTAATTATTAACCAATCTTCGGACGGATTAAAGTCTAATTGACAGTTGTATTTTCTTATAAAATCGATTCCTAGTATTCCATCACATGGACTAGCGAATTGGGTATTAACAATGTGAAAGTCATGTGGGATTATGTATTTTGAAAATTGTATTTCAACAGAAGTAAACCCTATGGATTTAGTTACTTCTTGACTAATTCCTTGAATATTTATGATTTTATTATTTTGGACATTCTGAAAGTTGTCGGAATTTTCTTTTACGATAGATATTTCGGACCCTGTGTCTATTAAAAATACTAACTTTTTCCCCGTTGCTACGTTTCCCGAAGCATTCTGTGTTATCCCAACGTTATTGCTGGTATAACCGTTTTGTCGGTTATTTCCTCGGTTACCTCTGTTATTTCTGCTGTAACCTCTGTTGCCTCCTCTGTGGTTATCATTTCGGTTCTGCTGGTAATTTTGGCCGTTGTTGTTATTATTGTAGTTATTGTAATAACCACGTCCATTACCTCTACCACGATAATTATATTTGTTATTATAATTGCCACGGTTTCTTTGGGCAAACAGCACCGCATTTGGATTTCCCGTTATCTCAGTACTTTTTTGTAAGTACTTTGCTATAGCTTCGTCCATGGTTTTGAAATTGCCAGAGTCGAGTATAGTTTTGATTCTAGATTGTTCGCATATCAAATCATTGCCTCTATAGCATCGTCTGTGCTATTCTTAAGAGCAAGTGCCGCTGGCATACCTTCATCGATATACGCAGCTTGAAGGGTTTTGCGTAAACTGTCTATTTCCGATGTGACATAAAACATAAAAAAAAACACAAAAAATCTATATATATAAAATTGTAAGCCTTTTTTTTGTAATTTAATAAGTCATTCAGGAATCAACCAATTTTGCCCATTTTTTTTTTGTAAATGTTCGTTGTGGCCCAAAGAAGGGTTTTTTTCCAAAAGAAAGTTAATTTTCAGTTTAACCAATTAACTAAAGGCGTTTTAAAATAAATGAATAAAATGAATTCAAATAACGAACCAGTGTTGTACAACGTATACCTCTAACGTATAGTGTTGTATAACATATAGCTTTAATATACCAGTGGTGCTGCCATACATTATCTATATATATAAAATTGTAAGCCGTTTTTTTGTAATTTAATAAGTCATTCAGGAATCAACCAATTTTGCCCATTTTTTTGTAAATGTTCTTTGTGGCCCAAAGAAGGGTTTTTTCCAAAAGAAAGTTAATTTTCAGTTTAACCAATTAACTAAAGGCGTTTTAAAATGAATATATAAAATGAATTCAATGAGTACAACGTATAGCTCTAACGTATAGTGTTGTATAACATATAGCTTTAATATACCAGTGGTGCTGAAATACATTATTTAATATAAAATTTTAAGTCGTTTTTATTTTTATTATTTAATATAAAATTGTAAGCCGTTTTTTTTTAATCTAATAAGTCAATGAGGAATCAACCAATTTCGCCCATTTTTTTTTTTAAATATTCGTTATGGCCCAAGGAAGGTTTGTTTTTCCAAAAGAAACCAATTAACTTAAGGCGTTTTAAATCTGCCATTGTGTCAGTTTATGACACTTGTATTAGTTTCTAAATCTGTTTCGTTGTCTTGTTCAGACAACGCTTCTATATCGGGTAATCTTAATTGCGCAGGAATTGTTAGATCGTTTAGATCTTTTTCATCTATTTCTTCCTCGCTTGTTTCAGATTCTTCACCTTCTTGCTCTGTTTCCTTTTTACAGGTGTCTATGCTCAGAGATGAATTTAGTACAGTAGGTACATATATGTCTAAATCGTATTTTGTTTTTATAGAAATTAGATTTGTACGTAACTTGATCAATAAATTAGAAATCTTTGACCAGTTTGTTTTACCGTGCTTGTTTATTGTTTCTCTTTGTATATTTCTGTTTTGCGTTACGCATTTGTATGATTTTTTAAAGTTTTCTTTTATATTTTGAATATGGAGAAGTAATTCTTTCCATTCCATGCTCAAAAGTTTATATTTTTTTTTAAATTTTTCCTTATTTGAATATCCTTATTTGTACTTTTCTAGGAGTAAATCCTTGTACTTTTTATCTATTGTGCCTGAGTCTATCAGGAAATCGAGGAAAAGAGTATTTTTTTGACATATTTTGTTTCTATTCTGTTCATACTATTCTTGTTCGTTTCTATTCTATTCATACTAATCTTGTTGTAACCGGGCCTAAGTCTATCGCCTTAAGTACTCGTATTCAATCAATTGATATATATATTTTTGTTTATTTGAAATTTTGAAATTTTGTAAAAACAAATTTTTTTTTTTTATAATTCCTTTTTTTTTAAATTGGAAAACTGCTTTAGATATTAATAATTTTTTTCGAAATGCACTGTTAAAATAATTGGTGCATATGTCTTTTTAGATCTTATCCAGATCATTAGCACGGCTTATGGCTCTTTTTGTTACACATTTATTGTGTAACTTATATGCTTTATATAATACATATGCGCTCATTATTACCACAATTATTAGTAAAAGTGCATTCGTTGGTCTTAAATCTACATTCGATGATTCTATCTTGTTAATTACATTTGCAGTGGAATCCGCTGTCTTTGTAGCTATTAGCCCCATACTGGGTTCATTAATTATATCATCAAACTTGTATATCCTATTGTCAAACATTCGATGTGAAAGGTTTTTTTTTTGTGTTTGTTTTTTTTTTTAATTAATGTTGTAGAGAATGTTGAATAATGTTTCTTTTTAGGGTTTTTTTTTTATTTGTTTAAATTTTTTTCTCTCTTTTTTTTTACATATTTCCCTACCTATGTACAATTGAGCGGCATTAAAAGCTGCCTGATTAGAGTGTGGCCTACCTAGGCCAGGTGTTTTCAGGCCACACTCTAATCGGGCAGCTTTTAATGCCGCTCAATTGTACATAGTTTTTTTATAATTACAAAAAAAAAATATGCATCGTAGTGCATTCAAAAAAATTTGCAACGCAGTGCATAGTTAAAATGAAAAATAATTGTTGTGCCTTCTTTGTAACGCTGTCGGTTCACTAGTCCTTGGTCTGGCTTGATGCGCCAGACGACGCCGGTGCAGGCTGCACAGGCTTTTTTCCTCTTTTTTTCTTGATGGGGGACCGGTGCTGGCGGCACTGGTGGATTCGACTTTGTAGGGGTGGACTTGCACAGGCTTCTATCCTTGGGTCCCGTAGCAGTGGCTACAGGTATACTCGCAATATGGTGAGTAGAGGGGTCCCTCGCAGTCGCTTGGGCAGACTTGTTTTAACGTCGGTACATCTTTCACAGGTTGTGGCTTTGTTTTCGATTTCGGCTTTGCCACGTTTTGGATTGTAGAGTATGGGGTTATGGCTGTGGTCTTATTTTTTTCATTCAATTTATTTTTTATAAATTCTACCTCGGCGTGTAATTTAGTCGAGGTGTTCCAATCAATTTTATTTGGGTTGTTTAGCAACCTCAATATTTTAGCCCTCCTGGCTTTTAGTTTACTTGCCACACCAGATCTCCTTCCCATTACTCTACTTACTCAGATTAATATTTATGGCCTTTTTTTATATTCTTTTTTTCAAGTCCATCTTCCGTGGTTTGTCCAGGTCACTGTTTTCGCTTATAAGTGACCACTGTCACGGTCGCCATGTAGTAGGTCCACAGTTGATTCCGTAGCAGTGTATTATTATTTTATTTTAAAAAAAGAGAAGACTCGAGTAGGTCTTCTTTGTTTGAGTTAAGTTTAATTCTGTTTTAATGGATAACTATAGCTAAGACCGCGTAGCTGCGCTGCCAGTAATGCAGGCAGAGCAGCGGTATACTTATGTATAAACATATTTATGTATAAGTGTATTAATGTTTACATAAGAGTAAGTATGTGTATAGGCCGCCGCAGCGGGAGAGTGAGGATGTATCATATTGCATATTGGGCCAGAGCGGCCGCGCGTGTTATATTTGCCGTCAAAGCAATTGTCCAGCACCATGCACTCATGGGTGGTCATGTTACTTTAGAAGGCCAATGCACTTGAATGTTGCGCACATAAATATTGTATCCAATTGCTACAATATGTTTGTAATGTTATTTCGGAACATGCTACAGCGTCATACTTAAACAGGTACCGAAGAGATGCTACAAATGTCTCGATTTTGGGCATACTGCGAGTAGATGTCGAGGTAAGGAGGACTGCAAGGGGATATGTTTTAAGTGCGGAGGTGCAAATCACCAAGCTAAAGCATGCCAGAATTCTCCCAAATGTACACTCTGCGTTAGGAAGGGAAGAAGTGAGACCAGCCACAGTGTAATGAGTATCGGGTGCCCTCTCTATCAGAAGGCGTTAAAAAATATGCGAAATAAATGAGATTCATACAACTCAATCTGAATCACTGTGGGGTGGCGCAGGACCTACTGACGCAGACCATTCAAGAGGAGCACATAGATGTGGCTATTATAAGCGAACCATACGGGAAGTGTCCGAACCCCTGTTGGGCCTATGATAACACAGGCAAAGCTGCGAGTTTGAGTTGTGGAGCTCGTTGGAGGCAGATCACAGGGCAACTGGCTGCAGATTACTGATTACAGATACATTCCACCAAGCCTGACACTGCAAGAAGCAACTAGTGTAATGGAAGAGATAGTCGACGATGCTCATGGAAGAAGTCATTTGATACTTGCGGGAGACTTCAATGCCTGGGCCACAGAATGGGGTAGTACAAGAAACAACCCAAGAGGTTTTTCACTTCTAGAATGCATTGCGACGCTAGAGGTAATACAGCTGAATACGGGCACCCAACACACCTTTTCTAGAGCAGGAGCTGGTTCAATAATTGATCTCACCTTTGTAAGCAGTGGTATAGCACCGGGATCAACTTGGCATATTAGTCAGAGGTATACGGGCAGTGACCATAGTGCGATCATATTCATGGTGGATAGCTACCCACATAGCGGGACTGGAGCGCAACCAGCACGCAGCATCAGCTACAAAGTGGACACCCTGGATGTAGCAGCGCTAAATGTTATGCTCCAAAATACCCATATAACTGGCTCAGCGAATGAAAAAGCTGAAATGGCCATGGAAATTGTTAAAAATGCTTGCGACGCCTCGATGGTACGGAAAAAGAAAACTTCATCTTGGCATAAAGAAGTATACTGGTGGAGCGAAGAGATCGCTTTAGCAAGAACTGAATGCTTCCGTGCCCGAAGGCGTTACAGCCGAGCTAGGAATAGGCCCGATTTTGAGATCAGACAAGTGGAATATAGAAGAAAAGGAAAGTCCTCAAGAGATTGATTAGAGCCAGTAAGGTAGATGCCTTTAAGCAACTATGTGATGACGCTGAGCGAAATCCATGGGGTTTTCCCTATAAAATAGTTATTAAGAAACTGAGTGCGGTTAGGCCCCCATGCCAACGTGTCCGGAACTGATGAGCAAAATAGTGCACACACTCTTTCCCCAACAACAGGCTGTAACACAAACAAATGAGCAACACCAAGATGATCCAGGGACCGAATGGGCAACAGATGAGGAAGTATTGACACTGGCTGGCACACTTAAAGATGGTAAAGCACCGGGACCTGATGGTATACCGAACAAAGCTCTTAAGGAAGCTATAATAGGAAAAGCGGAGATGTTCACAGCTCTCTACAATGCGTGCTTGAGGGATGCGGTATTTCCCGATATATGGAAGTGCCAAAGGCTTGTGCTTATACCCAAGGGCAACAAGCCTCCAGAAGACCCAGCGGCATATCGTCCCTTATGCATGCTAGATGCTGCGGGCAAAATCCTAGAACGAATAATAGCAAGACGGCTCGATCAATCCATCAGAGAGTCAGGAGGACTATCAGAACAGCAGTTCGGCTTCCGGAAAATGAGATCAACAACCGATGCAATCTCGTGGGTGCAGCACATTGCTCAAGAAGCCGTTAAAGGCACTAGATGGAGGTGCGGCACTAAAAAATACTGCCTAGTAGCCACACTAGACATCAAGAATGCCTTTAATACTGCCAACTGGGGGAGAAGCACTGGAAAAATGTCGGGTCCCAAGAGGGCGCAAGTTAACATACAATACTGAAGTTGGAGAGGAAACCTACATAGTCTCAGGGGGAGTTCCTCAAGGGTCTGTGCTAGGACCCCACCTGTGGAATATTATGTACGATGGCGTACTACGGCTCAACACTCCGGATGGAACCAATATAGTTGGATTTGCCGATGATATCGCTGTAGTGACAGTCGCAAAGCAGTTGCACGATGCCGAAAATAGGTGCAATGTAGCAAACTCCATTATTAAGGATTGGCTGGGAGCTACAGGATTGGCCTTAGCCGACCACAAAACAGAGGCAGTGTTTATTAGCACGAGAAAGATGGTAGAAGTGGCAAAAATACGGGTTGGAGACCATGTCATTGAGTCTAAACCATGTATTAAGTATCTAGGAAGGAAACTGATTATGGGGGTAGTCAGGTCGATCCTACTATACGCAGCCCCCATCTGGGCAGACGCCGTAAGATGCGCAACTTACAGAAGAGGAATAGAGACAGTGAATCGACTCTGTGCCCTTAGAATGTGCTGTGCCTTTCGAACGGTTTCAGCTGACGCTATCCATGTAATAGCGGGTGTCCCACCAATAGATCTCTTGGTGTATGAAGCAGTAAAATATAGAGATCAGGATGCACAAATCCCTCCCCAAACCCGAAGGAGGACAGTGCGCGAAGACTGCATCACAGTGTGGCAGGCGAGGTGGAATGCAACTGACAAAGGACGGTGGACTCATAGACTTATTCCGGACATCAGAAAATGGGTGTATAGGAAACATGGGGAAGTTGATTTCTACTTGACGCAACTTATGACTGGACATGGAGTGTTTAAACACTACCTAAATAGGTTTAGACATGAAGACCACCCGTACTGCACTTACTGCGGTCCGGGTATAATTGAAGACGCAGAACACATATTTTTTGTCTGTCCGCAATTTGAAGAAGAGCGATCAGAAATGAGTAGAAGAGTTGGGAGGGTGCCTACAGTTACTTCAATGGTAGATAACCTACTCAGCTCAGAAGATTGCTGGTCCGCCGTGTGTAGCACGACATGTATAATTCTCCAAAAACTGCGTCGCGCAGAAAGACTGCGCACTATTCAAAGATGAGGCAATAGGCCCCTCCCCCTCCGCGAAGCTATACCTTACGGTAGTTCCGCGGAGGGAAACGGAGGACGGGTGGGTGTTTAGTGTTGTGAGCCGAGTGGCAAGTCCCACACTTCGGCTTTCAACGCTTTTTGCCACCTGGAAAAAAAAAAAAAAAAAAAAGCCACAGTGTAATGAGTATCGGGTGCCCTCTCTATCAGAAGGCGTTAAAAAATATGCGAAATAAATGAGATTCATACAACTCAATCTGAATCACTGTGGGGTGGCGCAGGACCTACTGACGCAGACCATTCAAGAGGAGCACATAGATGTGGCTATTATAAGCGAACCATACGGGAAGTGTCCGAACCCCTGTTGGGCCTATGATAACACAGGCAAAGCTGCGAGTTTGAGTTGTGGAGCTCGTTGGAGGCAGATCACAGGGCAACTGGCTGCAGATTACTTCGTTGGGGCAGAAATAGGTGGGATTCAGGTATACAGTGTATACATTCCACCAAGCCTGACACTGCAAGAAGCAACTAGTGTAATGGAAGAGATAGTCGACGATGCTCATGGAAGAAGTCATTTGATACTTGCGGGAGACTTCAATGCCTGGGCCACAGAATGGGGTAGTACAAGAAACAACCCAAGAGGTTTTTCACTTCTAGAATGCATTGCGACGCTAGAGGTAATACAGCTGAATACGGGCACCCAACACACCTTTTCTAGAGCAGGAGCTGGTTCAATAATTGATCTCACCTTTGTAAGCAGTGGTATAGCACCGGGATCAACTTGGCATATTAGTCAGAGGTATACGGGCAGTGACCATAGTGCGATCATATTCATGGTGGATAGCTACCCACATAGCGGGACTGGAGCGCAACCAGCACGCAGCATCAGCTACAAAGTGGACACCCTGGATGTAGCAGCGCTAAATGTTATGCTCCAAAATACCCATATAACTGGCTCAGCGAATGAAAAAGCTGTAATGGCCATGGAAATTGTTAAAAATGCTTGCGACGCCTCGATGGTACGGAAGAAGAAAACTTCATCTTGGCATAAAGAAGTATACTGGTGGAGCGAAGAGATCGCTTTAGCAAGAACTAAATGCTTGCATGCCCGAAGGCGTTACAGCCGAGCTAGGAATAGGAAGAAAAAGGAAAGTCCTCAAGAGATTGATTAGAGCCAGTAAAGTAGATGCCTTTAAGCAACTATGTGATGACGCTGAGCGAAATCCATGGGGTTTTCCCTATAAAATAGTTATTAAGAAACTGAGTGCGTTTAGGCCCCCCATGCCAACGTGTCCGGAACTGATTAGCAAAGTAGTGCACACACTCTTTCCCCAACAACAGGCTGTAACACAAACAAATGAGCAACACCAAGATAATCCAGGGACCGAATGGGCAACAGATGAGGAAGTATTGACACTGGCTGGCACACTTAAAGATGGTAAAGCACCGGGACCTGATGGTATACCGAACAAAGCTCTTAAGGAAGCTATAATAGGAAACGCGGAGATGTTGACAGCTCTCTACAATGCGTGATTGAGGGAGGCGGTATTTCCCGATATATGGAAGTGCCAAAGGCTTGTGCTTATACCCAAGGGCAACAAGCCTCCAGAAGACCCAGCGGCATATCGTCCCTTATGCATGCTAGATGCTGCGGGCAAAATCCTAGAACGAATAATAGCAAGACGGCTCGATCAATCCATCAGAGAGTCAGGAGGACTATCAGAACAGCAGTTCGGCTTCCGGAAAATGAGATCAACAACCGATGCAATCTCGTGGGTGCAGCACATTGCTCAAGAAGCCGTTAAAGGCACTAGATGGAGGTGCGGCACTAAAAAATACTGCCTAGTAGCCACACTAGACATCAAGAATGCCTTTAATACTGCCAACTGGGGGAGAATTATAGAAGCACTGGAAAAATTTCGGGTCCCAAGGTACATCCGTAAACTCATTTCGAGCTTTTTAAGCGGGCGCAAGTTAACATACAATACTGAAGTTGGAGAAGAAACTTACATAGTCTCAGGGGGAGTTCCTCAAGGGTCTGTGCTAGGACCCCACCTGTGGAACATTATGTACGATGGCGTACTACGGCTCAACACTCCGGATGGAACCAATATAGTTGGATTTGCCGATGATATCGCTGTAGTGACAGTCGCAAAGCAGTTGCACGATGCCGAAAATAGGTGCAATATAGCAAACTCCATTATTAAGGATTGGCTGGGAGCTACAGGATTGGCCTTAGCCGACCACAAAAGAGAGGCTCTGCTTATTAGCATGAGAAAGAAGATAGAAGTGGCAAAAATACGGGTTGGAGACCATGTCATTGAGTCTAAACCATGTATTAAGTATCTAGGAGTCATACTAGACCATCGCCTAAGCTTTAAGCAACACATCGAATACGCTTGCGGTTACGCAGCACACGCGACACGGGCTCTCTCTCGGATCACCATAAATACGAGGAGATCCAAGCAACAGCGAAGGAAACTGATTATGGGGGTAGTCAGGTCGATCCTACTATACGCAGCCCCCATCTGGGCAGACGCCGTAAGATGCGCAACTTACGGAAGAGGAATAGAGACAGTGCATCGACTCTGTGCCCTTAGAATGTGCTGTGCCTTTCGAACGGTTTCAGCGGTTCAGAATAAACTATACTCCTCCGGCGACAGCCGTAAATAACCGTTTTCATATATTAAACATATTGCTGAGCCACAAGGCCAGCGATTGAGGTGAAATCAAGCCTCCACCGTAAACATCCTAAGAAGACTTAGGAGATAACTTCATCAGGATCACCACGACGACGCCTGGGAACTCTAACGAACTTCAGCGACGACGCGGGAATCCTTAAATATATGTGATTTACACTGTTGAGCCACAAGGCCAACAGTCCAACAAAGGGGACGAAGTCAAGTCTCCCAACCTAAACATCCTAAAGCCAATAAATATCAAGGAGTAGCTGAGACGTGTCAGCAACATCACCATTGCTCCAGAGGGAAGGTGATCTACATATAACTGGCCAAACTGACCAAACAAAAATAATGAATTCTGTTTTCGACCGTATTTCGAAAGAAGGAAACGTGACACCTAATCAACTATAGGGGCGGAAATCGCTGTGCCCCTACAAAGAAATGCCAAAAATCCGTAAACAAAACAATTACTGTCAATAAGTTCTATCCATCTAGAATGGCACATTTCAGCGTGCAAAGGTTCTGTCGAGAAATTTCGATAATTTTCGTCTCTTGTTCTTTGATCAAGGAGTAATAAAGGGGCGACAGGCAAATACAATATTTGAAATTAACGAAAAGATACTGTCCCCGCCATTGTTCACGCAACAAGTTCAACTGAAAGGTGTGTCAAATTATGCCATTAGTGATAACATTATCAAATTTCTCACTCAATTTGAGGGTGAGAAATTTGTAAGCGTCTACGACAGTAATAACTATAAATTGCCGATGGAGCTAATTCACGCACAGACTAAGAAATCGTTGAATGAACAAATCAATGAATTCTGTGCCGATAAACAGGTTTATGACCTGATTGATGAGAAGTCAAAAGGCAAGAAAAAGATGGAAACTCAGTCCGCCATTAAAGAGGACATTCCAAAGCTATCAGAAAAAATTAAAGCTGCCGATAATGTAGCTGCTAATAATGTTGCTCAAAAAGGACATTCAAGATGCTAAAGCAAAAAATTATTATGAAGATAAGGAAACTAAATTGGTAGCTATTAAAAGTTTCACCAAGGGAATCTCAGAAAAGTGAGCCAATTGAAGGTTACAACCTAACTTTGGCTCTGTTCTACTCCTAGATATAGAAAGTTCCCTAAAAAATTGTTTTTCTTTTGTTTTGAAGTTTACAGGTATCCCTACCTATTTTGCGTGTGGTTTTCAGGCCACACTCTAATTGAGCAACTTTAATGTCGCACAATTGTACATAAGTTTGTGTAATTATATAAAAAGAAATATGCATCGCAGAGGGAATAAAAAAAAAATTTGCTACGCAGTGCATAGTTAAAAATAATTGTTGTGCGTTCTTTGTAACGCTGTCGGTTCACCATTCCTTGGTCTGGCTTGATGCGCCAGACGTTGCAAGTGCTGGCTGCACCGGCTTTTTTTCTTTTTTTTTTTTTTTTGATGGGGGACCGGCGCTGGCGGCACAGGTGGATTCGGATTTGTAGGGCTGGACTCCAGTTATCTTTGAGTACATCAAGGCAAATGCGACCCAAACGATCAATATTTGGATGGTAAATTTTTGTTATGAAACGAACTTTTGGTGCTGACATCGGATAATCTTCGGGCAAAAAGAGTTCCACCTTCGAAGGGCGAATCATTTGGTCCGGTAACAATGACATGGAAATATCTTGCATTATTCTCATCGGGTATGGCATTGATACCAGGTACCGGTTATTACTCGACATCGTGTTCGTGTTCGTGTTCGTGTAACAATAAAAAGTGCACACTTGGACACTTCGCCACCTAGGACCTGGTAAAGAGAATAATAAGAATAAAAAGTCGCGGTTCGTTTGGTAGTAAAAATACGAATGAATTTTTATTTTAAAAATGTTCTCGAGCTTAGCCTAAGAATTCTTAAGTATATAAGTTCTGCCGCTGTAGTATGTATTTATGTATATCTTTTAGGGCTCTGGCGCTCAAAGCATAGCGGAGCAGGAGCATGTAGCATGGCGTATGTATGTATGTGTGGAGTATGTATGCTGAAGGCATTGGACTGCGCATGTGACCCGTTAATGCTTACGCTGCAGATCTCACGCTGCAGGCCAGTCCACATATAAGTGGCTGATCATATTTCGACATTGGCTAGGTTGTGTAAGCGAGTGACAAAGTGCCAATTTGTTTATGCGCTCTTACTCTATCTTTTAGTTTAAGCATATGACCACTTGTTATATTGTATACTCTACAATACTGTGGGCATAAGCCTTTCTGTCATGCAACATACTACAAGTGGCAAAAATACGGGTTGGAGACCATGTCATTGAGTCTAAACCATGTATTAAGTATCTAGGAGTCATACTAGACCATGGCCTGAGCTTTAAGCAACACATCGAATACGCTTGCGGTAAGGCAGCACACGCGACACGGCCTCTCTCTCGGATCACAATAAGGAAACTGATTATGGGGGTAGTCAGGTCGATCCTACTATACGCAGCCCCCATCTGGGCAGACGCCGTAAGATGCGCAACTTACAGAAGAGGAATAGAGTCAGTACATCGACTTAGAATGTGCTGTGCCTTTCGAATGGTTTCAGCTGACGCTATCCATGTAATAGCGGGTGTCCCACCAATAGATCTCTTGGTGTATGAAGCAGTAAACTATAGAGATCAGGATGCATAAGTCCCTCCTCAAACCCGAAGGAGGACAGTGCGCGAAGACTGCATCACAGTGTGCCAGGCGAGGTGGAATGCAACTGACAAAGGACGGTGGACTCATAGACTTATTCCGGACATCAGAAAATGGGTGTATAGGAAGCATGGGGAAGTTGATTTCTACTTGACGCAACTTATGACTGGACATGGAGTGTTTAAGCACTACCTAAATAGGTTTGGACTGCACTTTCTGCGGTACGGGTATAATTGAAGACGCAGAACACATATTTTTTGTCTGTCCGCAATTTGAAGAAGAGCGATCAGTGTTGAGTAGAAGAGTTGGGAGGGTGCCTACAGTTACTTTAATGGTAGATATCCTACTCAGCTCAGAAGATTGGTGGTGTGCTTGAAAAATACTCGAAATAAGTTACTTTATTTTCCGAACAAGCAGTTGGAAATTTTTCAAAAATCAATTTTTGTTAATGTTTCTTTGGCCCACACACACACACTGAGAGGGAGAGGGAGAGATCCATAAGGCACACGCACACATGGTTCCATTTTTCGTTGATTATCCTCTAAGTTTGGTTCCATTTTCCGTTGACTATCCTCTAAGTTTGCATAAAAAGTTTTATGCAAACATTTTTACTTCGAAACACGCATAAATTATGGCATGTTCAACACTTTTTGTGCCCACTGCCACTTCTACTTCCAGTTGGCCCACACTCACCCTTCGGCCCTAAATAATAAAGCGTATCGGTGCCTCTGGTAACTGGGCCCAAAGTAAGTGGCCCGCTTGGCTGTTGCTTATTTTGCATGTCATTTGAGAAGATGCCACTGACTTGCCAGTGACTGAGAACATGGTCAAAAGCATAAGAAAAGGCTCTCTGGCCAGATAGTGAAATAAATCATTGAGAGATTTTTTTGGGAAAATTACAGTCATGTGAAAATAGAATTTCCCTTCTCCTAACATAGCAAGCCGTGACTTATTCTGTCACTTTGGTCAAATTCAGGTAGTCTCCCTTCCCATAGTTAAATTTCAGTTTCAAAGCGTAGCCCATACAAGTCGTACATAAATATATATTTATATTACTTTCCAATCTAACAAAGTGATTTTATTTAGAATCCTAAACCAAACAAAATAAAAGTTTAATACAAACCAACACAAAAAAAAAATCCTCTTTCGTCTTTGTTCTCTAAATTTTTATTTGATTTCACAAAATGCCAAAAGTCTCAAAAGTCGAAGCTACGCGATGGTAAGAAACGCCAGCATCCTTACAGTGTCTTTATGACATACTTTAAGGTGCAGAATCCCAAGTTGAGTAAGACGTCTTGTAAGTTGCGGGGCCCTGAACTTTGGGCGGCTTTGAGCGATAGCGAGCGGGCGGAATTCGCTCCAAATGTCGAGATGAATCATTCCCGAAAAAATTTTTTATCTAGTTTGGATTCGGAAATGCCCGTCTTAGATCTAACCAAGAGTGCAATCAATATCAATGTACCAACACATTTTCCAAGACCGCTCCAGAGTGGGCTGTTTGATGCAACGGATAACGATTTGTCAAGGACGTCATCTTGCCGGGCTCAGGTCCACTTCAGTCCCTCCATTAATCTGGCTCATCCGCCTGAGGCAACTGTGATGTACCTCAGCCCTTTACCCAGTACTATAGCTTCGGAAGATACAAAACCAACAGAGTTGCAAAAGTCAGAATCTCCTGATTCCATTCGCAGTGATCCTTACTTGAACCTTCTGCAAGAGTTCGACAGAAGCCACTCGCTTCATAATACCGATGAGATTATGCGCGAAGCCACAAACGTCTGGTCATCGATGACGCCCCACGAACGAGCCGCTTACAATCCTGAGAACTTTAAGCAATTCGACGATGACTTGGAAAGTGGAGATAACCCATCGAAATTGTCGACTGAAGAATCAACTACTTCCGTTCGCAGTGATCCTTGACGCATTCGCCGTCCCGCGATACCCGTAGCTGCTGTAACCCGAAATACCCTTGGGAACCCCGTATTTGAAATTTTTTAAATCTCTCGTGCAAATTCATTACATTTTTGGCATAATCCATTTGGTATTAAAATCAAAAATCAAGCATGACAGCAAATCTTTGGAAAAGAATTTCTTAATTTGAAATTATCTAGTGAGAATCGAATTTCCTAAGAACTCTTTAAAACTTTATATTGTAAAGGAGATTCTTTTATAATGTGGAATTTATTTTTGACAATATTGTGTAGATCAAATCCAACGGGAGCAAGATAATATATTTTAATGTTAACTCACATTTTGTCTAAATCTTGGGCTGGAGTAGGAGACTTGGTCACGTTTAGATCCCTGATTCAGAGTTAGTCCTCTCCTCATCGGAGAGTGAGAGAGGGAGAGAGATGTGAGGCCATGTAATGTGCCTGGGTGAATTACTGAATTAATCAGAATTCTCTGAAAAATTTCACAAAAGTTGAGTTCAGATACATTCAAAAGCCAAATTTTACTCTATTGTCTACATTTGGCCCTGTGCATTGGGTTATTTCAGCCGTCTGAACTCTCATAGCTTCTTTCGTTTCCGGCATTGTTTTCATACGCCACACTTTCAAAACTCATGCCCATTCGCTACCCCATTTTCATTTCCATAGCGAAAAACCCATTCGCAACTGGCAAACCTTTAGGGGTTGGTCTGTGGGGTGTTTGGGGGAGGGGGGGCTCCTTCTCACATTTGGTGTTTATTGTATTGTACATTTGCCGGGAGGCACCGCTGAGCCGTGAATTGAGTGTGGCATATCATCAGCAGGAACTGAACCATCATCATCATCATCATCATTAACATTCTCATCTCCAACATCATCCCCGTCATCATCATTATCATCATCATCTTCATATAAGAAGAGCCAAAATTTACACGCAAACGACAGACAGAGAGACAGCCATTTGTTGGTTGTTGTTGTTGTTGGTGTTATTGCTGTTTTGGTTGCTTTTCATGTTATTTACTTAACAATTTACTGAATAATTTAAACTCCTTTTTTGAGTATGCAGAACCAAAAACATCTAAGCCAACAGCAAGCAGAGCCACATCAACTTCTCACATATCCTACAAGTAGAGCAAATTTTTGGCCACATTTATTCAAAGAAAGAGGGAGAGAGAGAGAAAGGGTATAGTTGATAAGCAAATATTTAATATTGCAAATTGAACATATTACTTCTATTTAGCCAATTGAAAAGCAACTTATTGAAAAGTTTAAGTAAGCAAGAAAAGAGTTTGAGAATTTTCTGACTAGCGGCGCTTGAATTTAATTTCAAGAATTTTTAAGAAATATGTTTTTCTTTCTACTTAGCTTGGTTAAACAATTTAAATCAAGAGAAGATTTAATAAAGAAAACATTCTAATTCACATTCTTATGTGAAGGATCGGAACTGTTGTTTGGAAGTGTTTAAACTTTTTGAAAGGAATATTCATTCATTTTTTACTGGTTTAGTTGATGGTGTAACTTTAGATTGAGTTAAAACTGCTTCAAATTCCAACCATTTCTACTAAAATACTTATCCAGAAATTCAAATTATGTTTTTAAATCAGCAATATATTTCTATTAGAGCTCAAAAGGACTAAACTAAGTGTGACGTTGTTTTCTACTATTGCTATTCCACTTCCTGTTTTGTGTTTTTGCTTTGTCCTGCTCAATGGGCATTGAATTATGAACAGGTTTCGTATTCATCCCCTCATCCCCTTACTTTCCATCTGGGGGACTTGGTAAGTAGTGCCATAACAAGTATGTGGGTGATAGTTGGCCACACACACACACACACACACAAACAAACAAACACCTGTGATATACTCGTTACCTAAGCAAAGTCTCTGACTGACATTTAATGTGGTTAACGTATGGGTGTACGTGTGTGTGTGTGTCTATAAGTGGGTCTCACTACTTCTCTCTCTGTCTTTCTCACTCTGTAACTTTATCTCTGTTTTTCTGTATGCCTATCTCTTTCTGATGCTTGTATATCTGTGTTGATAATGTGCATAATAAGCCTTAATTAATCAGCGTTAAAAAGGCAATATGCCAGACCATCCGACCCACCGACCGACCGCCCTGACTGCTACCTTTGCCTTTACTTGCTTGTAATTTGCCCTTACGATGAAAACAAACATACGCAAAAATACACGAGCGCGTGTATGTGTGGGTGTGTGTGTGGCTGTGTGTGTATATAGGAAGAAATCCAAAAAAAAATAAACATATTTACAGGTGCAAACAGAAAAAAAATCTCACAGACGTCACAGAGAAGTTTTGCAGGCTCTTCTGTTGGTGGTTAAAAGGATTCACCTTAAGTCTGTTTCTGTTGAAACAATAAAACAACTCTAAGGAGAGAGTTTCAGGAGTAAAGGCACTCGTCCCTGAAGATCTTCAATTCTTGTGAAGTTTTTGCCATAGATAAAGCTTTCTTATATGTATTCCATTATATTTGCAAAAGCCTCATTAAATTAGACGACGATCTTTGAAATTTTGTTTAAAATGTGTGCCTTCATTTTTTTCTATATTAGATTCTTTTCCTGAAGCGAACATTTTTCGAGTACTGAACGTTTCAGTCTATAAATAATGAAATATTCGAAAAACTTTAGAAAGTTGTTAAAAAACTTATTGTAAATACAAAAATTAATAAAATTTTTTAGCTTAACTAACCAAAGTAAAAAGATAAGACTTAAAGTGATCTCTGGAAGTTAAAGGATTTAAGTATTCTGCATATAGAGCTTATATATTTAAAATATAAAATGTTTTTCAAAAGGTTTCAGGTTTTCAATCAACTTGATGTTTCTTCTAACTTATCTTAGGGAACCTTTAGGTCTTAAGTTTGGAAGAAGGTTACAAAGCGTTTTGTAAACTTTTTTTTAACCTGAAATTTCTTTAGAATCATTCTGAACGTACATTTTATGAAACAAACATAAGAACGATAGTGAAAATCAACAATATTTCTGACTTATTGTAGAAGGAAAAGAGTACAGAAAAACGTTACAAGGCGTTGCAGGGGGAAGGGTAGGACATAATTTATTAAAAAAGAGTCGTTTAAGGAGTTTTAATAACAAGATTGCAATAACTGATTTAAAAAAAAAAATTATGTATCCATGGACAAGTAAGAAAAATTAAATAGGCGTCTATATTTATTTCAAGTAAGTCAAGAGTTACGCTCTTTAGCGAAGCTTTTACGGTGGGACATAAATCTTATGTAATATTTATTACTAGCTATTTAAAATGCTTTGCATGTTTTCCTGCTTAAGTTTTAGAACTGTTTAGATAAACGATATACATAAAATGTCTTATAATCAATTAAATCACTAATAAAATTCAACAAAAGAGTATAAACAATTTAAATGCAACAGTTTGTTCTTAACTTTTCTTATTGATTTATGCAACATAAATACATACTATACACACACACAGACACACACAGACACACAACGTGACACAACGTACGCGGACATTCTTAAGCAGATTAAAAGCGAGCCGAAACTTGCAGCCTTGAGCCAAAGCGTCAAAGGCATCCGCA
Organism: Drosophila nebulosa; assembly: GCA_024703675.1. Classification (NCBI taxonomy): domain Eukaryota; kingdom Metazoa; phylum Arthropoda; class Insecta; order Diptera; family Drosophilidae; genus Drosophila; species Drosophila nebulosa. Next base: position 100,072 of record JANFPS010000042.1, read on the forward strand.
AGACGGCGAAAGGAGAGATGCTACTCATTATGAGCAAGACCGCGGACGAGAACACGGATAAGTTGCAGTCTATGGTGAAAAAAGTGGTGGGATACAAAGCTGAAGTCAAAGCACTTACTGAAGTGCAACAGCTTGAAATTAAGGATATGGATGAAACCACTACTGCCGAAGATGTTTTCAGTGCACTTAAGGCAAAACTTGGGGACATAGGCCTAACGAAGGATGCTATCTTACCCTAAGGCATATGGAGATATACAGACTGCCACAATTCAAACAAGAGCTAAGGTATCTGAGGCAATACTGGCACTTGGAAAGTTAAGAATAGGCTGGGTCAACTGCCGAATCAGACTTAAACAGGTACCGAAGAGATGCTACAAATGTCTCGATTTTGGGCATACTGCGAGTAGATGTCGAGGCAAGGAGGACTGCAAGGGGATATGTTTTAAGTGCGGAGGTGCAAATCACCAAGCTAAAGCATGCCAGAATTCTCCCAAATTTACACTCTGCGTTAGGAAGGGAAGAAGTGAGACCAGCCACAGTGTAATGAGTATCGGGTGCCCTCTCTATCAGAAGGCGTTCAAAAATATGCAAAATAAATGAGATTCATACAACTCAATCTGAATCACTGTGGGGTGGCGCAGGACCTACTGACGCAGACCATTCAAGAGGAGCACATAGATGTGGCTATTATAAGCGAACCATACGGGAAGTGTCCGAACCCCTGTTGGGCCTATGATATCACAGGCAAAGCTGCGATTTTGAGTTGTGGAGCTCGTCGGAGGCAGATCACAGGGCAACTGGCTGCAGATTACTTCGTTAGGGCGGAAATAGGTGGGATTCAGGTATACAGTGTATACATTCCACCAAGCCTGACACTGCAAGAAGCAACTAGTGTAATGGAAGAAATAGCCGACGATGCTCATGGAAGAAGTCCTTTGATACTTGCGGGAGACTTCAATGCCTGGGCCACAGAATGGGGTAGTACAAGAAACAACCCAAGAGGTCTTTCACTTCTAGAATGCATTGCGACGCTTGAGGTAATACTGCTGAACACGGGCACCCAACACACCTTTTCTAGAGCAGGAGCTGGTTCAATAATTGATCTCACCTTTGTAACTAGTAGTATAGCACCGGGATCAACTTGGCATATTAGTCAGAGGTATACGGGCAGTGACCTTAGTTCTATTATATTCATGGTGGATAGCTACCCACATAGCAGGACAGCATCAGCTACAATGTGGACACCCTGGATGTAGCAGCGCTAAATGTTATGCTCGAAAATACCCATATAACTGGCTCAGCGAATGAAAAAGCTGAAATGGCCATGGAAATGGTTAAAAATGCCTGTGACGCCTCGATGGTACGGAAGAACAAAACTTCACCTTGGCATAAAGAAGTATACTGGTGGAGCGAAGAGATCGCTTTAGCAAGAACTGAATGCTTGCATGCCCGAAGGCGTTACAGCCGAGCTAGGAATAGGCCCGATTTTGAGATCAGACAAGTGGAATATAGAAGAAAAAGGAAAGTCCTCAAGAGATTGATTAGAGCCAGTAAGGTAGATGCCTTTAAGCAACTATGTGATGACGCTGAGCGAAATCCACGGGGTTTTGCCTATAAAATAGTTATGAAGAAACTGAGTGAGTTTAGGCCCCCCATGCCAACGTGTCCGGAACTGATGAGCAAAATAGTGCACACACTCTTTCCCCAACAACAGGCTGTAAGACAAACAAATGAGCAACACCAAGATGATCCAGGGACCGAATGGCCAACATATGAGGAAGTATTGACACTGGCTGGTACACTTAAAGATGGTAAAGCACCGGGACCTGATGGTATACCGAACAAAGCTCTTAAGGAAGCTATAATAGGTAACGCGGAGATGTTCACAGCTCTCTACAATGCGTGCTTGAGGGAGCGAGGGAGGCGCTATTTCCCGATATATGGAAGTGCCAAAGGCTTGTGCTTATACCCAAGGGCAACAAGCCTCCAGAAGACCCAGCGGCATATCGTCCCTTATGCATGCTAGATGCTGCGGGCAAAATCCTAGAACGAATAATAGCAAGACGGCTCGATCAATCCATCAGAGAGTCAGGAGGACTGTCAGAACAGCAGTTCGGCTTCCGGAAAATGAGATCAACAACCGATGCAATCTCGTGGGTGCAGCACATTGCTCAAGAAGCCGTTAAAGGCACTAGATGGAGGTGCGGCACTAAAAAATACTGCCTAGTAGCCACACTAGACATCAAGAATGCCTTTAATACTGCCAACTGGGGGAGAATTATAGAAGCACTGGAAAAATTTCGGGTCCCAAGGTACATCCGTAATCTCATTTCGAGCTATTTCAGCGGGCGCAAATTAACATACAATACTGAAGTTGGAGAGGAAACCTACATAGTCTCAGGGGGAGTTCCTCAAGGGTCTGGGCCAGGACCCCACCTGTGGAACATTATGTACGATGGCGTACTACGGCTCAACACTCCGGATGGAACCAATATAGTTGGATTTGCCGATGATATCGCTGTAGTGACAGTCGCAAAGCAGCTGTACGATGCCGAAAATAGGTGCAATATAGCAATCTCCATTATTAAGGATTGGCTGGGAGCTACAGGATTGGCCTTAGCCGACCGTGCTTATTAGCACGAGAAAGAAGGTAGAAGTGGCAAAAATACGGGTTGGAGACCATGTTATTGAGTCTAAACCATGTATTAAGTATCTAGGAGTCATACTAGACCATCGCCTGAGCTTTAAGCAACACATCGATTACGCTTGCGGTAATACGAGGGGACCCAAGCAACAGCGAAGGAAACTGATTATGGGGGTAGTCAGGTCGATCCTACTATACGCCCCTAACTTACAGAAGAGGAATAGAGTCAGTGCATCGACTCTGTGCCCTTAGAATGTGCTGTGCCTTTCGAACGGTCTCAGCTGACGCTATCCATGTAATAGCGGGTGTCCCACCAATAGATCTCTTGGTGTATGAAGCAGTAAAATATAGAGATCAGGATGCACAAATCCCTCCCCAAACCCGAAGGAGGACAGTGCGCGAAGACTGCATCACAGTGTGGCAGGCGAGGTGGAATGCAACTGACAAAGGACGGTGGACTCATGGACTTATTCCCGGCATCAGAAAATGGGTGTATAGGAAGCATGGGGAAGTTGATTTCTACTTGACGCAACTTATGACTGGACATGGAGTGTTTAAGCACTACCTAAATAGGTTTAGACATGAAGACGACCCGTACTGCACTTACTGCGGTCCGGGTATAATTGAAGACGCAGAACACATATTTTTTGTCTGTCCGCAATTTGAAGAAGAGCGATCAGAGTTGAGTAGAAGAGTTGGGAGGGTGCCTACAGTTACTTCAATGGTAGATATTCTACTCAGCTCAGAAGATTGCTGGTCCGCCGTGTGTAACACGACATGTATGATTCTCCAAAAACTGCGTCGCGCAGAAAGACTGCGCAGAATTCAAAGATGAGGCAATAGGCCCCTCCCCCTCCGCGAAGTTATACCTTACGGTAGTTCCGCGGAGGGAAACGGAGGACGGGTGGGTGTTTAGTGGTGTGAGCCGAGAGGCAAGTCCCACACTTCGGCTTTCAACGCTTTTTTTTAAAAAAAAAAAAAAAAAAAAAAAAAACACACAGACACACAAACATATTGCATAAATATAATTAAAGTTCAGAACTGTCAGAGAACTTTGACAGCAATATTGTTGAGTTTTATGTACTACAACGATAAGCAGCAAAGGAGGTGGTAATTTAAATGGGGGAGGGGGGGAAGTGAAGAGCGAAGAAAAGTCTAACTAAAACAGTGAAAAAATTAGAAGCAAACATACCTTAAATAAATGTCAGCCAGGAAAAGCAGCACACAGCCAAAAAACACAAAAATTGAGTAAAGAAAAAGTTTGTTCCATGTTTTTTTTTTTGAGCGAACTGATGGCTGAACTTTTCCTGTTGTCGATATTGTTGCAGTTGTTGTTGTTGTTATTCTGCCAGTGTCCTGTTGTTCCGTTGTTCTGACTGCTGCTTGTGTTCCCGTCGTTCTTGTTGTTGTTGTTGTCACATCAGCGAGAGAAAAATCAATGCTGATATATTTTATCCTTTTTTATATGTCGCCCATTTTACTACACGTTTCAATTGATGCCTATAATCCTAATGAACTGTTGCCACATTTCTGTTTGCCAGTTGGGTGGCCCTCAGTCTCAACGTTGTTGAGTGGCATGTCAATCAAAATCAATCACAAAAAAAATTTTTTACTTCTTCTCTGGCACTCTTTAAGTGCCATACACTCTCTCCCTCTTTCTCTCCCTTTCTCTGCTTTTTCTATTTTTCTTCACACTTTTTGTTTTAAGCACTCTTACGTTTACATGGTCGTTAGCATTTTACACATGTTTCCTGTCTCAATTTGCGGCAAATGGTTTACACTTTTACGTGTTAAATGCACACCGTAAAATGGCAAATGACTCCGTTTTGCTTCGTCCATCACTATTTCTTGCCACGATTTTGTAAGCGGTTAAGCGGTAAAAATAACCAACACGGTGCGTTTGGGAGAAGGATTCTAATTTGTTTAGGTTCCCTTTTTTTTGTTGCTTCTGTTTTGGTTTTTTTTATTTTTTCCTTAGATCGTCTGAGTTTTGCGTCGCACTCCACCGTGGAGTGTTTGTGTGTATCTACCGTATGTACCATTATGTCTGACGTTTACGGCGTACGCTTTAAGACTGGCAACTGGGTCTGCCATGGTCGGGCGACTTTCCGTTAGGCAGCAGCAGCCGCCGCAGCATTTCTCGTCGCACACTTCTTTGGCGAAGTTGTCTTCGTTGAACTGTTATACAGTCATGGCAAAACTGTTATACATTGTCGACGAAGTCAAAAGAGAGAGAGAGAGAGAGAGAGTGACAGAGAGCGAATCCAGTCAGAGAGCAGCAATCCCTTTGGGCGTCTCTAGCTCTCTCTCTCTCCTTATTGTTTTATTTTTATTTTTAGTTTGATTTATTTAAATACCTGCACAATGCATTATTTATATTTAAATAACAAAAAACCCAAAAAAAAACCAATGCAATAAAAATATTAAAAATTAATCCAAATTTGCAAAACAAAAACATGCATCAACCATTAAACATAGCTATAAATATTTTTAATTATTTATAGACTAATGACAAATTTTTATGGACTGCTTAAATGACTAAAAAAAATGTCTTATTTTATTAGAAAATTCTTGAAACTGATTTTGTTAAAGTTTTAATGTTTCTAGTCGTAAAATTATTTTTTTTACATAATATATTAAATTTTTTTACCTCAACTTAAAATTACAATTTTAAATTTACAACTGACACATTTTGATTCTAAAATTTTATGGAATTAAGCTGATTGTAAATTTTTAATATAAAATAGTAAAAAAAAAGAATTAATTTAGATGATTTCAAACTAATTTTTAAAACTTTTTATAAACGGAAAAAGAAAAGTAAAAATTCAATTGATTAACTTTCTATGCGTTATCCCTTTTATGGTAATAGTTTGTTACGAGTAAGGATAAATACATATATGAATTTCTTTTCATTTTACAAATTTTGTAAACATTAAGGGATCGTTATGCGAGATTATGGTGCTTTATACATATATACAATAAAAGATTGGAAAGAAACCATAAAAAACATTAAAAGAAAAGCTGAAAAAATTCTATTTGCTTTTTTAATTATTGAATTTTTTACTTCTTTGTAGGGTGACTTTTTTGATCGATATTTCTTATATATTTATGAAATTAATGTTTAATTACTTTGCTTGCAATTCGTTATGAACAAATTTTACAGTTTTAAATATAAAAGTTCATGTTTTTCCATAACATAAAAAAGAAACTGCAGAGACCACATAAAAGTTTTTCTCTATTCAAATTCATTTGTTTACTTTGCAGTGTATGAAACGACAATTCTTTGTTTTCAAATAAATATATTTTTTGTTTTTTTTTCCATTTCATGTTTTTTGAAAGGATAAATTTGAATGTAATTGTTATCGTTATTTTGATAAGCCCTATCAATGGCTTGTTTACCTTGATGTCCACTCGAATCTCAAACCATTTGCCTGCCAGAAAGTATAAGAGTTAAGCCCTTAGAAAACCGTTCCCATTCAAAGGGAGAGGATTTCCCTTATCAGAGTGTACTATAAGCTGTACTATAAGCTGTTCTCCACCAGCTGAGACGCCATAAAAAGACATGAACTAAGAAGGAAAAAACGAAGGAGAAAAACATTTCTTTCGCCACAAACTCAAGCTGAGCGCAGCCTGTCAAAAAGTGCAGGATATGTTTGGGACCAGGACTTGATTAGTATTTTATGAAAGAAAGAACCCAACAACAACAAAAAAAAACAGAAAGATTGTGAAGGTCTCGAATTAACCCCAAGGCAAGACAAAACCCAAAACCATAAGAAAAAGTCACAAGACAAGCAAAAAAAGAGTAGATTGGGAAACGCGATGGGAAACAAAAAAACTAGCGAAAAAATATCGATTCAGTTCGATTGGATATTGGCCGCCCCTAGCGTTTTGTATATATTGCTTTATAAGCAGCGTCTGTCCCACCATTTTTCCATCTCACCCCACCTCCTCAACATGCACCTACTTCCCATTCTCTACCCAATGGCGCCTACTTACAATATTTGGCTGCTGCTGCTTTAGTTTACAGAAATTTATTTTTCCTTCTTGCTTTTTTTTTTGTTTAAAAACCAAAGTTTTCCCGATTTTCTTTTTATTTTGTTTATTTTGTTTTGTTTGAAAGACTGCGCAGAATTCGAGAATGAGGCAATAGGCCCCTCCCCCTCCGCGGAGGGAAACGGTGGACGGGTGGGTGTTTAGTGGTGTGAGCTGAGAGGCAAGTCCCACACTTGGGCACACGCACACACACACACACCACATTCTCGGCTAAGCTTAGGCTAGAGTGGGGGTCACAGGTGGCGGATAGTGAAAGGGCTAACAGGATATGTAGGTTAGCTGCGAATACCAAATAAGCAGTCCCGACCCAATAGCGACTAGCATGGAGGGAGTAAACTTAAAAGGTTACAGTTCCCGACGAGAGTTAGTGACAGGCGAGAAAGAAGCCGCCCTTCAAATAGGCAACTGTAAACCCTGTTCGGCGACTGTCCATAGTGGGCGGCCAATAGGTCTGCGCCAGATCGGAACGGTCGGCAGCGAATATTACCTGGCGGTAGGTATAAAACGCTATGGGAAGGAACCCAGATCAAAAAACCAAATGGAAGAATTAAGAGGAGACAAATTTACGGTGCAGGGAGTCGGATCCCCAGTACCGGCGGCTGTGAGGGGCGAGCAAGCGGGCCCCCGGGCGTCGATATCCAGCGACCGCAATGCTACAGTGGTGGTCGACTTGGCCACGGTAGCAGATAACTTTACAAGCCAACAACAACTACAAGCTTCACCAAAGCAACAGATGTCGGAGATAGAAGTGTTTAAAGCCTCGACCAGAGTGTTGAGATCACCTGTCAGGAAATCGTTTTCGTTGTCACCGTTTAACTGCGACAAAATGCGCACGTCGGATGGAGTGAACAAAGCTATTATTGACTTGGAACAGACCGAGAACCACGATGAGAAAAATGCGGCAAGTTCAGCACTCATTAAGCTTGGGGAAAAAATCGAAGAGCTCACTGAGCTAATGACGTTGCCCCAACGAACGATAAACAATCGAATGAGAACTCTCGTCAATAGCATGGCCTTTCTGCATAAGGAAGCAATACGTGCCAACCGGAAGCAACCGACACCGGTGGTTCCAAGACCAGTGGACGTGGAACAGCACGGAACTATACCAAATGGGGATACCGGCACAAAAAGGGCAAGGAGCCCAGGGCAAGATGCAGTAATCACCAAAAAAGCAATGCACGAGATTGAAGCCCCAAATCAGCAACCAGGTGTACTGAAGACCAAAAATGTCAGCATTAAAGCTCTAAGCCAGTGGATCACAACATCAAAGCCACAGACACTGATGAGACAGCATGGACAACGGTTAAGAAGAAGAACAACCCCAGGAAGAAAAGACCACCCCGGAGCGATGCAATAGTCCTGAAGACGGTTGGTGACACAACGTACGCGGACATTCTAAAGCAGATTAAAAGCGAGCCGGAACTTGCAGCCTTGAGCCAAAGCGTCAAAGGCATCCGCAAGACGGCAAAAGGAGAGATGCTACTCATTATGAGCAAGACCGCGGACGAGAACACGGATAAGTTGCAGTCTATGGTGAAAAAAGTGGTGGGATACAAAGCTGAAGTCAAAGCACTTACTGAAGTGCAACAGCTTGAAATTAAGGATATGGATGAAACCACTACTGCCGAAGATGTTTTCAGTGCACTTAAGGCAAAACTTGGGGACATAGGCCTAACGAAGGATGCTATCTTACCCTTACGAAAGGCATATGGAGATACACAGACTGCGATAATTCAAACAACAGCTAAGGTATCTGAGGCAATACTAGCACTTGGAAAGTTAAGAATAGGCTGGGTCAACTGCCGAATCAGACTTAAACAGGTACCGAAGAGATGCTACAAATGTCTCGATTTTGGGCATACTGCGAGTAGATGTCGAGGTAAGGAGGACTGCAAGGGGATATGTTTTAAGTGCGGAGGTGCAAATCACCAAGCTAAAGCATGCCAGAATTCTCCCAAATGTACACTCTGCGTTAGGAAGGGAAGAAGTGAGACCAGCCACAGTGTGATGAGTATCGGGTGCCCTCTCTATCAGAAGGCGTTAAAAAATATGCGAAATAAATGAGATTCATTCAACTAAATCTGAATCACTGTGGGGTGGCGCAGGACCTACTGACGCAGACCATTCAAGAGGAGCACATAGATGTGGCTATTATAAGCGAACCATACGGGAAGTGTCCGAACCCCTGTTGGGCCTATGATAACACAGGCAAAGCTGCTATTTTGAGTTGTGGAGCTCGTCGGAGGCAGATCACAGGGCAACTGGCTGCAGATTACTTCGTTAGGGCGGAAATAGGGGGGATTCAGGTATACAGTGTATACATTCCACCAAGCCTGACACTGCAAGAAGCAACTAGTGTAATGGAAGAGATAGCCGACGATGCTCATGGAAGAAGTCCTTTGATACTTGCGGGAGACTTCAATGCCTGGGCCACAGAATGGGGTAGTAGAAGAAACAACCCAAGAGGTCTTTCACTTCTAGAATGCATTGCGACGCTTGAGGTAATACTGCTAAACACGGGCACCCAACACACCTTTTCTAGAGCAGGAGCTGGTTCAATAATTGATCTCACCTTTGTAAGTAGTAGTATAGCACCGGGATCAACTTGGCATATTAGTCAGAGGTATACGGGCAGTGACCATAGTGCGATTATATTCATGGTGGATAGCTACCCACATAGCAGGACTGGAGCGCAACCAGCACGCAGCATCAGCTACAATGTGGACACCCTGGATGTAGCAGCGCTAAATGTTATGCTCGAAAATACCCATATAACTGGCTCAGCGAATGAAAAAGCTGAAATGGCCATGGAAATGGTTAAAAATGCCTGCGACGCCTCGATGGTACGGAAGAACAAAACTTCACCTTGGCATAAAGAAGTATACTGGTGGAGCGAGGAGATCGCTTTAGCAAGAACTGAATGCTTGCATGCCCGAAGGCGTTACAGCCGAGCTAGGAATAGGCCCGATTTTGAGATCAGACAATTGGAATATAGAAGAAAAAGGAAAGTCCTCAAGAGATTGATTAGAGCCAGTAAGGTAGATGCCTTTAAGCAACTATGTGATGACGCTGAGCGAAATCCATGGGGTTTTGCCTATAAAATAGTTATGAAGAAACTGAGTGCGTTTAGGCCCCCCATGCCAACGTGTCCGGAACTGATGAGCAAAATAGTGCACACACTCTTTCCCCAACAACAGGCTGTAAGACAAACAAATGAGCAACACCAAGATGATCCAGGGACCGAATGGGCAACAGATGAGGAAGTATTGACACTGGCTGGCACACTTAAAGATGGTAAAGCACCGGGACCTGATGGTATACCGAACAAAGCTCTTAAGGAAGCTATAATAGGTAACGCGGAGATGTTCACAGCTCTCTACAATGCGTGCCTGAGGGAGGCGGTATTTCCCGATATATGGAAGTGCCAAAGGCTTGTGCTTATACCCAAGGGCAACAAGCCTCCAGAAGACCCAGCGGCATATCGTCCCTTATGCATGCTAGATGCTGCGGGCAAAATCCTAGAACGAATAATAGCAAGACGGCTAGATCAATCCATCAGAGAGTCAGGAGGACTGTCAGAACAGCAGTTCGGCTTCCGGAAAATGAGATCAACAACCGATGCAATCTCGTGGGTGCAGCACATTGCTCAAGAAGCCGTTAAAGGCACTAGATGGAGGTGCGGCACTAAAAAATACTGCCTAGTAGCCACACTAGACATCAAGAATGCGTTTAATACTGCCAACTGGGGGAGAATTATAGAAGCACTGGAAAAATTTCGGGTCCCAAGGTACATCCGTAATCTCATTTCGAGCTACTTAAGCGGACGCAAATTAACATACAATACTGAAGTTGGAGAGGAAACCTACATAGTCTCAGGGGGAGTTCCTCAAGGGTCTGTGCTAGGACCCCACCTGTGGAACATTATGTACGATGGCGTACTACGGCTCAACACACCGGATGGAACCAATATAGTTGGATTTGCCGATGATATCGCTGTAGTGACAGTCGCAAAGCAGCTGCACGATGCCGAAAATAGGTGCAATATAGCAATCTCCATTATTAAGGATTGGCTGGGAGCTACAGGATTGGCCTTAGCCGACCACAAAACAGAGGCAGTGCTTATTAGCACGAGAAAGAAGGTAGAAGTGGCAAAAATACGGGTTGGAGACCATGTCATTGAGTCTAAACCATGTATTAAGTATCTAGGAGTCATACTAGACCATCGCCTGAGCTTTAAGCAACACATCGATTACGCTTGCGGTAAGGCAGCACACGCGACACGGGCTCTCTCTCGGATCACCACAAATACGAGGGGACCCAAGCAACAGCGAAGGAAACTGATTATGGGGGTAGTCAGGTCGATCCTACTATACGCAGCCCCCATCTGGGCAGACGCCGTAAGATGCGCAACTTACAGAAGAGGAATAGAGTCAGTGCATCGACTCTGTGCCCTTAGAATGTGCTGTGCCTTTCGAACGGTCTCAGCTGACGCTATCCATGTAATAGCGGGTGTCCCACCAATAGATCTCTTGGTGTATGAAGCAGTAAAATATAGAGATCAGGATGCACGAATTCCTCCCCAAACCCGAAGGAGGACAGTGCGCGAAGACTGCATCACAGTGTGGCAGGCGAGGTGGAATGCAACTGACAAAGGACGGTGGACTCATAGACTTATTCCGGACATCAGAAAATGGGTGTATAGGAAGCATGGGGAAGTTGATTACCACTTGACGCAACTTATGACTGGACATGGAGTGTTTAAGCACTACCTAAATAGGTTTAGACATGAAGACGACCCGTACTGCACTTACTGCGGTCCGGGTATAATTGAAGGACGCAGAACACATATTTTTTGTCTGTCCGCAATTTGAAGAAGAGCGAATCAGAGTTGAGTAGAAGAGTTGGGAGGGTGCCTACAGTTACTTCAATGTAGATATCCTACTCAGCTCAGAAGATTGCTGGTCCGACCGGTGTAAAACGACATGTTATGATTCTCCAAAAACTGCGATCGCGGCAGAGAAAAAGACTGCGCAGAATTCAAAGATGAACAGGGCAATAGGCCCCCTCCCCTCCGCGAAAGTTAGACCTTACGTAGTTCCGCGGAGGGAAACGGAGGACGGGTGGGTGTTTAGTGGTGTGAGCCGAGAGGCAAGTCCCACACTTCGGCTTTCAACGCTTTTTGCCACCTAGAAAAAAAAAAAAAAAAAAAAAAAAAAA